>QHHH01000160.1:0-188031 GCA_004367485.1 Fusarium citri
TAAGTGTAGGTAAGCCTACTGTTAATTAGTGAAAATTGTGGGGTATACGTGATGTAACCGCGGGGGTCGTAACAGGTAACACTACGCCGTTCTTCGGTCTCAATGTACTTGACCAAAGCTGTCTACACTATGACGCGTGGAGTTTCCGAAAACATGACCTGTGGTTGCTAGACAAATTTGGCTATAGCTTCAATGCCCTCCAGGAACTCGTCCATTGCAACCCGGTCTTTCTTCGATTGGTCGTCTGTCCTACGTCTGGCCTGACCTTGCGCTGTGCAATTGACTTGATCATTTTGACGGAACATCCAAATTACGGCATCCTACGAGGTGTATGCGGTACCCCACACGAGCCTAAGCTAAGCTGCTGAAGGGTGAACATGGGTTGCTTGCCCAGATTTAAGGTCCACAAACAAGTGTCTGATTTCTAAGACCTTGACCGTCACCAGTGAACGGTCTACTTGTCGAAGTACAAATTTGCGCCTGGCTTCTGACTCCGCAAATCCTGCATAACAAAGTAAATGTGAGGTCATTCACAAATGAGTTGCGGCCAATACAGACACTTGACCATCTCATCGCACTCAGCCTAACTTACCACTGTAGGCAAGGAACTCCCTTCTCCGACATTGACAACAAAGAAGGAGTAACAAGATACTTAGTACCCAATGAATAGACTGTATAGGACTTTCTTGTACGGTACCTATTGGAACAAACTACATCAGAAGTTCCCGCATACACAGCGCTTATCCTCGTTTCGTCACATCACAACAGACAACGCAAACCCCTTTCCACCTAGTCGCTTGAAGAATTCCTCGAATACAGAAATACAATCTCACAGCACATTTACCCCTGTTGTAGTCGGACCGACGGTACATCTCCGCGCCCATCCTTGGCCACAGAGCAGCCACACTAGACAGCCAAGCTGCAATAGTCGGTTCGGCATTGGCTTAAGATCGACGTACTCATCGACCGGGACTCCTCCTCAAATGAGCTCACGTTGAAGTTTCCATGCATTCAGCACCCTCATCAAATCATGGAAAGCAATGATCACCAGTAGCGACAGGACGGCCCTGGCCTACGTCGAGAGGGGTTGCAAGCCCAAGAGTCTCCAACTCTTGTATTAGTTTGACCTGCTTATCGGGGACATACGCCTCAGAAAAGCTCAAAAATTACAGTCTCCTACACTAAGACCCGGATGTGAACAATTGCAGTCAGCTCGGCCAGCTTGGCCCGCGCCTGACGATCAAGGCCAGTGACCTCCCGCCAACCGATAGATACATGACTCGTGACGGAGGAGCAGTCTCGTACTCAAATGCACCTTTTGCGTCAAGCCGGATCGACGAGTGATAAAGCCACGTGCATGCGTGCGACATTCCATCCAAGCTGTACATCGACGCAAGGGCCTCTCACTGCAGCACCCGCGGTGAAGGTTGGCTGGCGTACAGCTCATCTGCTTTTCTCCAAAAGAAAGAAAGCCCAGTGCCACATCCCATCGCGATCAAGGAACACCGTCCGCAAGGCCGATACAGCACCAAAGGGTACATCATCCACTCCGACTCTCGACGTGCAGTTCAAGCCCCACCGTCTATCGACTGAACGTTGAGAATTGTGACAAGTGCTATCCTTAACGGGCGGTTGTTGAAGAGCAGATAGTTGCCAAATAACATTTCTGCCCGTTTAGGGCAAGGGAATGGTGAGCGTGGCGTATTAAGCTCCTCCGCTGCCGAGTCCTATCGGGGTTCTTTACACAGCCGTAGTGGAAAGTGAATGGGAAACTGAGTTGAACAACGTTGTCAATTTACTTCCAGGTTCAAACAGAGTATAGCGGAAGAGATAAAGCAGTGAGAGGCAGAGCTGGGTAATGGCATTGGGAAAGGTCTTTTGCAAGCTGTCGATTTCAAGTGTTGCGGGATGTGCAGAAGAGACGGCAAAGGCCGAGATTGTGGAACCGCTCGCCCCGGTATTGCGATCGTGGCGCCGTTGCCCGGTCAACGCTCTTCATTTTCCACGTGCTGATGAGCGCCTGACACTGACAGATATGAAGAGCGCTTCGAGTCCTCATCAATGTTACCATTTTCGGAAGCACTGCGACCAGTCAATCTGTACAGCCGGATGATGTCAGAGAGCTGCCAGCATCCCGAGGGATTCACATCACGGAAAGATCCCACTCAGAGTGATCCACGTTGCTATGTGATGGCCACTCGAGACCCTCAAAGTCATGAAAATGCATCATGGTGAATGTCTTCTATGACTCAGCCAGACAAGCTCTATGCTTATCTGCTATAGAGCGTTGCTGCCAGACTCTTCCCATCTGCGAAGGATGACGCGGGATCATGGAACCTGCTATTTTTGCTTGGGGTGTTGCTGTGGATACGGAAAATAAGCCGCTGACTTGCAAGTAAACAAAGACAATCGGAGAAAAACAAAAACAATGCGGCAAGATCTAAGATCCAAGATCGCTAATCGTAACTCCTCCATACCATACCATTCATAGCAGCAACGCTCCCCTTTATAGCACATAGCTGTTTGCCCGAGCGGTCTGGGACTACCATGTGCAGCCAGGCCGTCCACATCTAGTAATCAAATGCAAAGCTATGTATATTTAATCAAAGCTTCAACATAACTGCGCGTTATGCAGGGCGGTCAGCTGACCTGTGTCCCAGTAGCCGGTCTGAATGCTCCCGATCAATGAGCGGGACAGGACCTTCATTAGGAAATCAGTCTGTTCACAAGATCTCTTTCAAGGCCATCCCTACCCAACGAAATTAATATTGCTTGTCTCACTGGGTAAGATTAAGCCTCACTGCGAGTAAAAATAAATCATGATATTGACTAAAGAGAAGCGTACAGACAGCAGCGCATGTAGCTAAGCAATACTTGTACTCAGGGTTTGCTCGTCACACATCTGGTGTTGAGATGCCCGGGAATCCCTATTTAACACAACACATTTTTGATCACACGAAGGGGCAAGCTTATGTCGTCTAGCAGTTAACGATGAGCAGGCTGATAGCGCATCACTGGAATTGGTAACAGGTCTATAAGTTACACGCTCCCACCTGTTGACTGTGATTTTCCGTGCAGATGAATTGATGCTCTCAGTTGGGTCTGAAGTGTACATTGGTGCGGTGTACTGGAAACTGATGGGGAGTTATCGTCTATCACATGAAGGAAGAGCTTGTTTACTAACAGACGATCTTGATACACGCTGGAAGCCCTATCGGCGTTTTCTTCTAGTTTCATAAATTATCATTGACATGATAATGGAAGCGGACCAAGACAACCCATTGCAATTGCTGTCATCTTTGTTCCCGAGAGAAGAACATGTGTTGTGCAAGAAAAGATCAGAGTCAGGATCAAACCGAGCAAGGATCCTGGTAGTGAGCAAAAGCGAGTGCTAAATCAAGTTGTTTTTTCCGCTGTTCATTGAAACATCGACAAGTGACTTTATATAGCATTGGCAAAACCAAGACAAGACTGACAGCTTTGATCATACTCTGTACAATCATCTTAGTGCACGATGATATCAACTTGGATCCGGGCGTCGATTGTCGGAACCTCCCGCTGAGCAATGCTCATTGTTTTATCGGCAGTTCTGATCGTTGCCTTGGCAACGCCATAACCTTTAGCCCGGTCACTCTGTCAGACTTAAACGAATGAGGCATACGGCACAGAACTTGAATACATATCTTTCCCTTTTCAAAGAGGCCCTGATATCACGTCCGTCTCCTTCTGGAAATATGATCTCTCCCTGTGTCTATTACTAACCACTTAGTATCCTCTCAATTTATGCTCAAAGAGCCCTTTGTGACAACCTATGGCCATCTATACACGATGGCATTGTATCAAGCGGAAACGCATTTTGCACTTCAGATTGAGGGTGATATCAACATCAACACTATCACCATCAATCGATCTTCCAACATGAAGCCCTAGGCCATGAACGTCAAGCTGGTGACGGATCGCTCGCCCCGGTATTTTCCTCACCAGGCACCTGACTGAGGGCGAACTTTCACATCGTAGCTCGCTGTCGGACAATCAACTTGCACATCACAACCTTTTGGATCATATCGTGTCATGTGTCCTTTTGTCTTGCCAACCGTACTTCTGGTGTCTGAGGACTATTGTTCAGCTGACCGTGTCAAATATTGCCCGCCCTGGCCGCATCCTGTCACCTGAGTTGCCGGGACGTCTCAACGATTTTGATCCGAATTTAACAACTGGGAACACAACCTTTCTCCAGCGACATTTCAATCGCTTGTCTCCTTGTCAGTCGGGCAAAGAGTCGTGCACGACCTCAACATAGGACTCATTACCAAATTAAAAATTCGACATCGTCGGCATGTTCAGATTGGTCTCTACAATGCGGGAATTAATCCGGACAATGTGATGACCAGGTCATCGTACAGTCCGCAGGTGTGTGCGAGGTATCTTCCGCTTTTTAGAGACCTTCTATGCCCATTAATCACCCAGGGCAAGTTGCTCTGACGGTGGCAACTATTATAGGTGCTAGAATACAGGTAGTCCCGGTGCCTGCTCACATCCCTGTGCACTGTACTGGGTTTTCCTTTTACAAATGGCTGTCAAAGATAGACAGATTCGTTCATGTGAGTGTCGCTTCAATTGGTATGGTAACCTTGACCTTCCCAACGCGGTGGAGGTTGGACTGGAAGTTAGGTGAAACATCGCTGTACAAGAATTGCCGCGACCGGCGAGTTTTTGGCATCAATACCTCCGACGCATTTCGCATTGCATTCAGGTAACCGATGCTCCCCAGGCCGAAACAATCGTATGCGCTCTCTTGATCCGGCAATCAAGGGACTCTATTCAGGCTAGTAGCGATGACTTTGTCAATTGGCGACACCGCAACCTTTGGAGATGCACAAGACTTACCAACATTTCTGGATAAAATATGTCGATACATACTGCAGAGTCTGGGTCAATTGACGTGCGACTCAAGGCTAGCCTACGTCTGGTTCCAGTACTGTTGTGTCGTAACATGAAATGATTTCGGGCAGCAGGTTATCGTCACATCGAAGTGACTGAAATGCGACCGACGGAAAGTCAAGAGTCAGTCGACTGGCCGCCCATGTCGTCCACCAGTGAATGTGACAATGTTACCCGGCCAGACAATTTACCAAAAGCTGATTCGGAACAAAGAATGATCCATGTCAATTTGATCTCCAAGCGACTACTATTTACAACAGATGATCGCCACATCACGAGCTGCCTTTGAAGATCTTGTCAAAGTCAAACTCGGTCCAATACATCTTCGGTTTCAATCCTCCCAACTTCCACTCCCCTCCAATCCGGACATAAGTATGCTGCATCAAAGCATGACAGTGACCCTTGGCTTCAACAACCTTTTTATCGGGACCCGTGTATCGCTGATGAGCAGCACGAAGTTGGTGACTTCCCACGATACAATTTTCGGAGATGGTCTCGTACTTGGACGCTCCGATGAAATGCTGCGAGTCGACAAGAGGGTCGCCGACGAAGCCTTTATCTGACACCATGGCGACGAAATCTTGGGCTGGCATCGCGTCCCATTTTTGACCCGTCACTTCGGTGTAGTCGACCTTCGAATTGATTTAGTATGTACAGTATTGTCATTTGTTGAGAGATGGCACTTACAATAAGCTCTGGAGCCAGGATGCTTCCCAATCGCGCCCAATCCTACACACACTGTTATCCATGTCAATTTGCCAAGACGTCACCGGCCGCATACCTTTGTATCTAAACTTTCGGCCCAGTCAAATGTTATAGCTGTAAGTTGCAGTGCATCTGAATGCGACAATTGTGTCAATTGATTGAAGTTTCGCTCCGTTCTCATGTGTCGACTTACCTGCGGGATCCACTTTCGGAGCACCCATGATGTTGTCGCACCAGGTCCTTTTCTTTCTCAATTCGACAGGAAGTTTTGAAAATAATTGGAGAGCCGGGACTAAGAGATGAGAGTGAGAATTGTGATTGAGTGTCAAGTTCCAATTGAATTCCCTCTTTTTATTCATCGGAACATTCTACGGAATTTCCGCGACCGGCGATCTCAGCAAATCCAGCGCGGTTCTGTTTCCGTGCGATAAGAGATAAGCCGGAATACAATAACGATCATCGATAAGATAAACGATAACGGATACGCGATAAAAGAGCAACGTGCGCTTGACAGGGCTGAACGCCATCAACAATCGCTGTGTTCCAAAGCGACCGCAGTTTACAAATTCCCATCGATTGACATGTTTTATCACTGGATATATACAGTGTGCTCCGATCGATTCTGAGCATGGCTCAGGCTGTCCATTTGTTATCGCGTGATAGCGACGGATCCTCTTCAATCGCATCACACTCAATAGCATTACCCTGCACTGTCCGAAATTTCACTTCACTTGTGCGATGAGACAGCGCTACCTACAATTTTGAGTCCCTTCGATTGAAGCGACATTGGATTTGAAAGAGATACTGTGGTGTTGTTCATTGGAAGCCGGAATTACCCAAGTCTTGACCTCCACTTTGGAATTAATTCTCTCCAACCCAGTTCCCCTTCCAGCTGACTTTGCCTCTGATGCTGTTTGATCGCTACTTTCATCTTGGCTAAAATGTCACCTTCTTTCAATTAGGCCGTGCATTATATTTCGTACCTCGTATACGAATTGGGTAATATCGGAGGGACTTATGCCGGCACTAGCATACACCGGTGCAGCAGCGCAAGAAGAACAGAACTCGTAGTCGTTGGCTCTCAAATGAGAGATCTCCAGGGTATGAGTCTCGATCACAAAAGCAGATGCATCTCTCAATCGCAATGCCGATTCAGACTAAATGCAAGAAGCTCATCCTGTTGATTGGAACGGCAATCGTTTTGGCCAGGTTCCCCGCATGTCTGTACCTGGCACAGAGACCAGCAGCAGTCTGGTCCTTCCAGAAACAAATGACTCCAACTTAACCGGCATATCCTAAATGGGATTCGTACCTGAATAGGAAATGCAGAGGCAATCCTCAGGCGCTCGAATAAGGTCTTGCCTCCTACGATGTAATGTCGTATCTGGCCGGTCGAGACTTACACGAACGCAAGAGATTTTCAGAATGCAAGAGATTTTCAGAATGCAAGAGATTTTCAGAATGCAAGAGATTTTCAGAATGCAAGAGATTTTCAGAATGCAACACTACAAGATATCATCTCATCATTGAACGGGACTTTTGGAACTGCCCCTCTAGTCACTGCTAAGTCCTACTTCTTGCAGGCGGGCAAGCTTATAATACACCATCATATAACCCACCGCATACTCTACAGATTATGACAAATTATACACGGGCTCACTGACTCATTTCCAATCGCTGCAAGCCACTGACAACAAAGCACAATGGTCAAAGCCAACATCTGGGGCCTCACCTAAGGCCTAGTCTTCCTCAGCACATTCCTCTGCACCTCCCTCGTCAGAGCAGACAACCCCATCGTCTAAACCCTCTACACCGCAGACCCAGCCCCCGTCGTCCACAACGGCGGCGTCTACCTCTTCACAGGCCACGACGAAGATGGCTCCACGACCTTCAACATGCAAGACTGGCGAGTCTTTTCGTCAGATGACATGGTCAATTGGCAACACCATGGAGTCCCCATGAGTCTGCAGACCTTCTCGTGGGCGCGCGATAGAGCTTGGGCTGGTCAAGTCGTCGCTCGCAATGGAAAGTTTTACTTTTACGTGCCTGTTAGTATGAAGAGTAATGGACGTATGGCTATTGGTGTTGGTGTGAGTGATAAGATTGAGGGGCCGTATCGTGATGCGCTGGGTAAACCTCTTGTTGAGAACAATGAGATTGACCCAACTGTCTTTATCGATGATAACGGCCAGGCTTATCTGTACTGGGGAAATCCTGGCTTGTGGTACATTAAACTCAACCAGGATATGATCTCTTACAGTGGTGCGGTCACTAAAGTCGAGCTTACAACTGCTGCTCTCGGTTCTCGTCCCAACAATCCTGATCGCAAGACCAACTACGAGGAAGGACCATGGTTGTACAAGCGCAATGGAATGTACTACATGATCTACGCAGCCAACTGCTGTTCTGAAGATATTCGTTACCCAACTGGTCCGACTGCCACTGGACCATGGACGTACCGCGGCGTGGTAATGGCGACAGAGGGACGAAGTTTCACGAACCATCCCGCCATCATCAACTACGAGAACAAATCCTATTTCTTCTATCACAATGGTGCTCTTCCTGGTGGAAGTGGCTACACACGTTCCGTCGCTGTGGAAAGCTTCACCTACAGCTCCAACGGATTAATTCCTCAAATAAAGATGTCCACAGCCGGTGTCTCACAAGTCAAGCCCCTCGATCCATACAAGCGTCAAGAAGTCGAGACCACCGCCTGGACAAACGGTGTCAAGACAGAGACGTGTAGCGAAGGCGGACTAAATGTTGGGTTCATCAATAATGGAGATTACATCAAAGTCAAAGGCGTCGCTTTCGGAAATGGTGCCAAGACCTTCAGTGCGCGCGTTGCGTCTGCGAATAGTCGAGGCGGCAAGATCGAGTTGAGGCTCTGAAGCGAGGCTGGTAAGGTTGTTGGTACTTGCACGGTGCCCTCGACTGGGGATTGGCAGAGTTGGAGAACGGTTGAGTGTCCTGTTAGTGGTGCTACTGGGACGAGTGATTTGTTCTTGAAGTTTACTGGTGAGGGGTCTGATTACTTGTTTAACTTTAACTGGTGGCAATTTGAGTGAGGATATTGAGGGAGGCACGTGGGACATGACTAATGTCGTTCTTGATTGAGTATTCGATGGATTACAGCTTTATTTTAAGTATGATCAATCAAGTATTTAAGTTTTAACGGCGGGACATGTGAAGATGACTGCAACGAGTACTTGATCAAGTCACACTTGAATAGTGTGATTAAAAGTGTGACTTTGTCAAATGCTCGTTGCGGACATATTCAGATGTGTCACCGTTAACCTTCATAGCTGATGTAAAATCTTAAGTACATTGCTTTTCCACTCGCTTCTTATTGATCAATATCTCGTCTTCTCTTTCTGATCCAAGTAAAAAGCTCTCGTCAGTGGTATCTTGCTAGTGTGGTAGTGAATGAACGTCACATGCCACCGCGTTAGCGAAGCAAAGGATAAACACTGCAGTAAATGCAGGCACAGTTGTTACAGTAAGGCTAATGCCATAAATAACAGCAGGGTAAGACTCGGACAACTGGCCACGTTTGATGATAGCGTTGAGGTCTGGGGTACAAGGAATGATAGTCAAGGTCATATCTGTCCATGCTCATCGCGTTGATTTGAACTGTACGACTGAAAAGCTGACCTTCAAAAAGTTCAGATAGAAGTGTAAAACTGGAACGATAAAATGAACAGCTTTATGCTGGAAGAGTTAAGTGCCTAGAACTTGTCACTCGATCACCGAGAAGGGTACCATAGAGTATGCACATGATTTAAACGTCGCATCCACTTGCTTCTCAATCTCTCGAAATATATACAATCTGAACAGTTTCTTCCCTAATCTATCGGTTGTCAAACCTCTCAACCTTGACAGAGCCACCAAGACTCTTTGTCGCAAAGTTATGAATACTCCACCTATTACCAGGAAAGAACTCCCAGTAAGTACCCAAAGTCATACGACTTCCCAAACTAGTCCAATTATTCCCATCAGTGCTGTAGCTAAACGTCGCACTTCCAGCCTGTCCAGGGCGAATATCAGCATTAGCGCGAAGATACACCTTTCGGAATGAAACATTGTCTCGTCGACCAGCCACGCTGCCGGTGGACTTGGTGCTCCAGTCTTTGTTCATGCTGACGTCTTGAACCATGACGATGTTGAAACTGTTGCCTTCACGCTCAACGCCAATCCAGGCTGATTGATCGCGCAAGACTCCAAGACCTGTGCGGTCGCCGTCGGCCATTTGGGAAAAGTCGATTACAGCTGTAGCTTGACCTTGGGGACCGCGGATGCGGTGGGTGAGGGTGTTGCGAGCTTGGTAGAGATCCTTGGTGACGGTGACGGTGCGGAGGGCGAGACCGTTGTTTACGGTAAAGCCGTTGGTGTCGGGGTTGTGGTTCCATTCCCAGTCAGGTCGGAGCTTGGAACCGGGGAAGTTGTCTGTGCCAATTGGACTAGCGACATCGCGACGAGGGAGAGGATAATCGTAGTCGCCCCAAGCACCGTTGACAGTAGTGATCTGAGGGAAACCGTCACTCTTCCAAGTAATTGGTGCAAGAACAGGGCATCGTCCTCCGGGGTACATGTCTGAGAAGCCCATGTAGTACCAATCACCCTTCTGAGTTTGAACCAGACTTCCCTGATGAGGAGATCCAGCCTTGGGTACATTGGACAGACGAAGCCTATCAGCGATGATGCGATTGTCGTACGGACCCCAAGGTCCACTGGTGGACTTGGCAATGTACTGACCATCGGGAGGCCGAGTCAAGAAAATGTACCAGTTTCCATTGCGCTGGTAAAAACGCGCTCCCTCGAGCGTCAGAGGAGGTCGAAGCACAACCTGCTCCTTGACTTCACGGGTCATATCCTTATTAAGCTGCGCAACATGAATATCATCACGTCCATACGCAACATAAGGAGTATCAGTCTCATCAAAGTGCAAACCAGCGTCATAATAGCACTTGTTAATCTCCCCACTCTTCGTCCAAGGACCCATGGGGTTCGAAGCGCTGTAAACATACGTTTTCGCAAAGCCGCTAATACAAGCGACAAAGTAAAACTTCTTATCGCTTTCTCTGTATCTAAGCGACGAAGCCCAAATGCCCTTCACGTAGGCCCGTCCTCCGTTCTGAAGACTGTAGTCAGGAGACCAGTCGAGAACGGGGACGGAATGGCCGATGTGTTCCCAATTGACGAGATCGTAGGAGCGTAGGACGGGAGCGCCGGGGGAGTAGTGGAATGTTGAGGCGGTCATGTAAAAGGCGTCGCCTGCGCGGGTGACTTCATTGTCGGGAAGATCTTCCCAGACGACGGGGTTTGTGAATTTCTGGGCAGTTGTAGCTGCCAGGGAGGAGAGGAGGCCAAAGATGGCGCTCTTCTTGAAGCCCATCATGATGAAGAGAGTAATGGTTGGCCGTGGAATAGTCGAAGACTGGGTAGCAACTATGGCTCGTGTCTTGTTTATAGAAGAGTTGCTATTGCAATTAAATTACATCATTGGTGGACATGGCAAGTGTATGATGTTCGAAACATATAAAACTTGGCTCTGATTCGAATGGTAATAACTGTCCGTTTCTGGCTATTCTCTTCTGTTGACTACTTCCGACTGGAGGAAAAATGAACAGTTAATGGGATCATCGATGCGGGGTATCCGGTAGAGTTCATCATTTATATTCTTCAACTACCGGTCTGGATAATGTACCCAGCGGCAGAAGTTTGGATGATTCCTGAAATTGCGGAGTGCCGGTCGGCTAAAAGGCCATCGTTACATTTTGTCTCACGCTTTGATCCTTTGGAGCCACCTTCATTGCAGTGTCTGTGAGGTCATTCAACATCACTCATAACCATTGTTGCAAAGTAATGCCACATGCATCATATTATACAGAAAATCGCCATATCTACCGTAAAGCTCATGAAATAGGCGAGGCCCTGTAAATTTAATTTCGAGTGAGTAGGCGGTAATTTCAAAGTAATCGCCAGGTTCTTGTTTCTATCTTTGCCACTGAAGGAGCTCGAATAAAAGCATCCACGAAGCATGGCCAATTTAATGGTTTGTACGGTAGAGCAATAGTGTCCAACTTGTCGCTGCGTGTCAAAGTGTGCATTCCCAATCGTTGGCAACCAGTCTTTTTAAATCGGGTTTAATGCCTCGGAACGTCTGAGCAAATTCCAATTGGACCGCTTAACCTTGATGAGCATCCAGTGACTCCATAGCTGATGTACACCAAACGAACAAGGGTATCAATTAGACCAATGGACTCGACGTCTGGATGCGCAAGCGGAGCGAGTGATCTTGGCCAACTTCGGTAGACCAGACAAGAGCATGTATTGCGTTCTCGACCAAAGCTTTGGTTAAGGCTGAATTGGAATGATATCGAGGTATGAAGTATAGCAACAAACAGAAAAAAGTTGATCAGTTGCACACAAAGAGATATTTCGGAAGAAGAAAAAAAAACTGGGTTTTGGATTAAACTCCGTCATGCTTCGTCATAACTCATCACGCTCATGACAAAACGTGAAGGTATCATTCCCTCGTATCACATAGGCAATCACCATGTCGACAAGATTTAATCTATTTCATCGAAACGGCACTTATGAGTGCATAAGGGACGCGGAAATGGTCCACAACTTACAACCATTGCTACGTATAGGATAGTGGCAAAGCTTCGACGTCAAGGGGTCAAATGGGAGGAAAAAGAAGACTCGAGCAATAAAATAACGAGATTACTGCTTTATCGTCTATTTTTCTTGGGGGTACGTTGTCCAGAGTCCTTTTTCAGATGAAAGCTGTATGAGATGAAATCGCAGGGATCACCAGCCGATGGGCTGCTTGAAATTCCAGTTCCAGTGAATGTGGGAGGTCTAATATGATAACAATGTAAACTTTAATGGGGCAATGTTCAGATCCGACCAGCATGCCACTGTAACCTATAGCTCTTTGTGCGAACTTGAAAAGCTACATACGATAATGAATCTTTGTCGTAGTTTTGGAAATTCAAGTGCTAATTGCCTCCTACGGACTTAGATTGTAAGACTCAACAGAAATCAGAACAGTTACGGTAAGAATGTCCTCGCTGTTATCATTTTAGTGTGACTGATCGAGGCCCCGAAGTAGTTCCTTTATCCTTGAGGGACTACTACCAACATGCCGCTCTGCAAATTGTACTAAATTACCTTTTATCCTCTCACAGTAAGTTTCCATGGGCTCTGCCTCGTTGAATAGCTGCACATAGAAATTCCTCAGCTCCAGAGTCATTCTCGTGTCCAAGCTTTCGGAAAATCCATATTCTCGAGCCGCCCAAGCTATGTCATGTACAGCAGACTCGACAGAGATATCGTCTAGTGCAAGGAAGTGACGCAACTTCCAAATAGACGGACGAGGTGTCTCTGCCTCTATGAATCCACGCAAACGATTCAGAATTCTGTTTTCAGTAGGTTCATGAGTGTGTCGCGTTTTGAGCTCTGGCCAGCACTTGTCAAATATGGCCATAAGCTTGCCTTTATCCCACGCCATCCAAAATTCGTCAAAGGTATAGGCAGGATCTTTCTTCTTAACAAACCTCGCTGAACTTGAGGAACCAAGACTTTCTGCGTATTCCAGTTGTGATCTCGATCCGAACAGCATTGTGTTATACATACCGCCCAATGAGGCTTCCTCATACTGGTCTCGGCACACAACGAAGCCGAAATCGAACCAAAAGCAGTCGGCTTGGTTCATTGGGGTTGGGTGCTGATTGCCTATGACAATGGAGTAGAATGCAAAGCAATGCATTTTCGAAAACGGAGTCAAGTCCATGAAGTCCTTGTTTTGATCTTCAACAGCTAGGTACCTCCTGGCTTTGGCTTGCATGTTTTGTACATGCATCTCGGGAGTTGGTGCTTGGGGTATCGATTCATGACCTCCTGCTAGCTCGAAGCGTTTGCGGTGTCTGAGGAACCAAGGGAAATAGCCTCCCGCGCTCTCCTTCGGTAACTCCTCGAATTTTACAACTATTTGTGCGACCAGATATGGGTTTCCGCCTGGCTCCGACCGCCACTGGTGAAGTGTCTCACGCGAAATGTGAGCCGGATGGTAGAGTAAAAGGCCAGCGAAAAGCCCAAGCAGATGCGACTTTTCATTAGGGTTGTGGCATCGATCAAACCAATAGTCCTCCAGTACCTGAGGGTCTGTGGGAATCGTATCAGCCAGAACATCTGCAAAAAGGTAGTCTGCTGACGTGACTTGTCGCATGTTGCATTTGAGTAGGTGCGATAACGGCATTTTGCGTTCGCAGTTCTCATTGCAGAACAAACCTTCTCCGCAGTGAGAGCATCGTCGAGTTGTTTCTTCGTGGCACCTTGTGCAAACTTTCTTGGTATTTATTAGGAGCGTCGAATTCTGGACTTCAGGTGTCGAGAAGTTATCGCCTTCGACAGAGTCCGAGAGACTAGTCAAAACCTTTCTCAGCATCTGCCCGTAAGTTCTGTAGAGAGCAACGAGAATGTATTGAGAAACCTACCTGTTTCGGTTGCATGGCATACGATTGTTTTGAGCTCTTTGGCGATGGAGGTATTCGGACGTGGCGAAATTTTGGTGGAGGCCTCCTTGACTCGTCCCTGGCATGGAAACTGAACTGCCGCCAACAGTGGATTCCTTGACCTCTGGCATTCTCCGAGCCGGTAGCATCATACTTCCAATCAGCTCCTTTCTCATCCACGATACAACTCCCATTGCAGCATTGTGCAGCACCTGTTGTTCATTCTTTCCGAGGCTGTCTCCACGGGGAATGGTCCAGCTGTGGTTATACAGCTTACCATGACAACCACGTGTTTTTAACCCTTGCCAACAGTCTAGAAACTTGGAACATAGCAGACATGTATACCTGCTACAACCAATGTATTCAAACCTTTTTCCGTTGACAATGTCATTGGGATGGCCAAGGGTAAAAGCTATGAGCTGAATTTCGGCATGAACTTCCCAAGATGGCGACTTGATTCGAGAAAAGCCGCTGATGAGTTTGTTCTTGGTCCATTTGGTCCTCCGGCTTGATGTTTTCATCAGCTTCTCAATCGCCGTATCGTTTACCTGAACTTCCAAGGCGCCAAGTGTCCTAATTAGACTCCATTCCTCGTTAGGAATATTCTTCTCGAGCCTTGGTTTAACCACAGGCATAAGAAACAGGTCGTGAAACCCGGGAATTTGACTCGCAGCTGTAACAAGGTCCTGGAATGACATCTGGAGGCGGCCCAAGAAGCCGATTATCTTACGTAGCTTTTCGCCTTGTCGACCGAGAGTCTGAAATTTCTCGACTCGGAATTTTCGATAGAGAGCGTAACTGAGGCTTACAAGACCGCTGCGCCGTTTCAGTTCCGAATCGACATTGTCAAAAAGTAATTGAGCTAATAGCTTCAAGCAGTCCTCGAATACAAGCATGCTTCCGTCGATGTCTAAAACAATATCGTTGCTAGATGGATCCGAAGCAGCTCGTTGTGGGAGGAGGTGCGGGAAGCTTTTCATGACTTGCCGCAAATCGACGATAGTGGTGGTCAATCTTGATGATTGGTGACGAAGCACCAACTTCCACAATGCATTCCTGCTCTTCTCAATCTCATAATCTGCCAAATTTGACATTAGCAATAGCATATGAACAGTATCTAGTAAAATCTAACCTGGAGCCATAGCGATACCCTTCAACGATTTACACAAGCTGTCTAAGAAAGTAGACACTACATCTCCCTCAACGAACCGTGAATTCATTGCTAAGAAGACCTTGACCTTGTCAGGCCAGTAAAGCATATAGCTAGCAACAA
Source organism: Fusarium citri (assembly GCA_004367485.1). Classification (NCBI taxonomy): domain Eukaryota; kingdom Fungi; phylum Ascomycota; class Sordariomycetes; order Hypocreales; family Nectriaceae; genus Fusarium; species Fusarium citri. The sequence goes on from QHHH01000160.1 coordinate 15,442, forward strand.
CATGGCGACCTCCTTTCATCGGCGAAACTATCTCGGACAATCTATCCAAGAACCTGCGACGCAAATGGTCTGTATCGAGGTTACCAAGCGAAACATTCTTTGATGAGCTGTCGTCGTTGCCGGAGTCGTTCGATGATACCTCATCTTCAGCTTCTTCATAGAACGTTTTGTCTTCGAATTGACGGCCATCGCGGAGATAAAGCAGCTTGGCATATGCGTGCAGCTCTTTTAATGTGTCAGCGATTGAGATAATTTCTGTATCTGTTTCCATAGTGATGATGAAGGGGATTCGGAAACTACGACTATCGATTTCAGAAAAAAGGAAAGGGAAAAGGGAAAGGAGAGCAAACGAAAGTACCGCGATCAGGGTGTGCAAGGCAAAAGTAGGTTACTAATAAATTCGTCATCGATCATGCTACAGAACTACCTTTGAACGACAGGCGCTTACTCACACATCGTCAACTGGGCACCTTTTACCCGATGGTATCAGGTTCATCCAATCACTTCGTACTTGATGCCTTGTAATTGAGGTTGTTGCCTCTTCTGATCCTTCATGCCCTGCCACCCCGCTCTGCAAGACAGTAAGCTATCAACGGAACAGATGCCTTCCGAGTTTCAGACAGCATATACCAGTGATGACTGCAGCGTTCTGGACTACTACAACCTATCATTTGTGATTTTTCAGACGTGAAAATACGTAGCCGTTTCCCTTTTCACTCATGCCAGCAGGGCCATGCAGTCAACAACCATCTGCAGGCAGAAGGCCTCATTATTGATGTCGCTTAATCTGAATTATTAGACGCACCAATCAGAAAGTCTGTGATTCGCCCGATGCTTATCGTATGAGCAGCAGTCTTTGACATCTGAACTTCATTTACTGGTCCTCCTGGAGTCACGTAATAATCGCCCAATAACTGGGAAGACAAAAATTACCATGACTAGGCCCCTAGTTCCAAGCAAGAATTGGGAAGGCAATTTCCTGATGAGCAAGCAATGTTATGAAATACTAAGAAAAAGATTGTTATCGATAAATGACGTGAGGATAACTCACAAAGTGCATTACATGAAATGTAGATGTGGCGCCATCGGGTACTGAAACAGCTTTTACTGTGGCGGGCCTCCCAAAGACATCACAGCAGAGGTGGGTGCCGTATGCCACACAATATATGTGACGTATAAGGAGATTCATGGTAGTATTCTCACAATGCATGAGTCGGAGATCCGCGCAGGCCATAATGTCAGCGACGTCATTTGGTCACACCCAGGCTTGGGATCGAGACTTGAAAACCGATGTGTGCGAACCAGGCTGAATCGTGTACAACATATCCAGTCACGAAGTTACGACCCCTCACAGGAGCGAAAGTGATCAAATGTTGAGGATAGTACTTTGAAATACATGTATCAACGCTTAAACTTTGCGAAGCAAGCAAGAGCTTTACGGAGTTCAGCCTTGACAGTTGCTATCCATATCGAATACATGGGATATAGGATGACACTGACCGATGAGAGCTCACATGTCTTCGTAAACTAAACGAATGTTTGAGCCACCGACGTGGCACTACCAAATCCAATCAATATGCAGCCACAGGAAACTATTAAGAAAAATTACATCTTGAGCGTTTTGACTAACGAATGAGGTAGCTGTTGTTTATGTAGTGTTACACATATATGACCACTTCGCCAATCGGATACTAGAAACGCTCCCCGTAGCTATGCAGACCGGAACCAGCAAATGACTTGTCAACGCTAAGCGCTCATAGCGGGTTTCTTTAAAGGTTGACGTTTTGCCCATTATTGACGAGCTGATCAAGAATGTTTTCAGTCCTCAATAATTGCCCTTATATAAAACGCACATTATTTTTACAGTGATCTGGTCTGGTCATGGCATCCAGCCTTATTACTGAGATCGATAGATGCGACATTGGGGATCCTAGCATTTAATCTACTGCATCGATTACCAATGTCAGACATCTGTCATCTTACAATTGGATCGAAAGTTCAACTGCCACGATTGCTGTTCCAGGAACTCCACCTTTGTGGTCAGCTCCGAAGACTTCCAAGCAGCTGAAGAAAGACACAGGTTTATATTACATAAACCAGAACCAAGCTCGTCATCCTGGTAGTCCCCTTGAGCCTCTGTTCCGCGCTTTGTACCTTGAAAATCCTTCTTTCGATATCAGCTCTGTCGATATTGTGACCGATCGAAACAACATCCGCAAGCTACTAGCCTTCATAAATCCCCCCTTGGACCCGAGTGGTCTTGAGCCGTTCACCATAGGGGTCGAGGTCATTGGCAGAACCGCACTGTTTCGCCGAGATGTGACGGCGCCTACGGAGTTTATCCGGTCAGATGAGTTCCGCGGCTTTGGCCATGAGTTTGAAAAAGAATTCACCATCGAGAAAGTTCATAATAGAACTGGTCACCATAGAACTATCGCATATCAACTTGGTGATTTAAGCCTTGTTGTACGCTACGAAGCCGATGGTTATGTGGCCGCAGATACCGATAATACCAGTATACCCAAAGCCGCAAGTTCGCAAGACCGCCCTCTGCTCGACATGATGACAGATTTGTCTTTGTCGTCAGCCACAGATGTTTCAGACGTCGAAACAATCCCTTCAAAATTGGTTACCAGGGTTGAGGGTCGAGTTGTTCCTCCAGGGTCAATCATTGAAATCAAAACCCGATCAATTGGCAGACCATTGTCCACAAAGGACGTCGCGGAACAGCTCTGGGTGTCTCAAACTGCGAAGCTCGTGAAAGCATACCACTATCGGGGGGAGTTCCAAGTGCCTCAAGTCGAGGACGTCGAAGCTGACGTCAAGAAATGGGAAGAACTCAACCAGAATGTCATAAAGCGGTTAGTGATCCTCCTCAAAACTATCTCCAACTTGGCAGCGCAATCCGGTGGGAAGGTTACCGTTAAATATGAGGGGGGAAGCAAACTGCTGTTTTATCAAGCCGATAAAGGAGACATGTTGCCTCACTTCTTGTATTCTAAATGGGAGGGAAGGGATCTTAGGCAAGCGAAGACGGTAGTGAGCGTACCCGAGGAAAGAAAAGCGTCAGACACACCCCGCAGAGATGGAAAAGAAACTATGGAAATGGCGACAGCCAAGTATGGTGATGGACTTTAGTAATGTTACTAATGGCCGCACTGTTCGTGGCATCATGAAAGACGTGAGGAAATGGAAGGATGAGTGTGATCCAGACGAGAGAAGCAGAGTTAGAGGTTTGAAGTCAGTGGCACGAGACTCAGCGTTTCGATTTTACACGTGCTTCTTCAGTCAAACATTGCAGAGACCAACATGGCATACAACGCGGCATTTTTGTGGTCTCACACCGTGGAGTATCCAAATTTAAAACCCGAAAGATGGTGAGGGAGGCTTTGGAAGAAAATTGTCCAGTGTCAGCGAAACAGCGAGCGACTCTGAACAGATGGCCTGTCGAGGATTTCTCCTCTAGGGCATCGGAAGAAGACGTGACGACAGAATCTGAAGACGTCTTTTTTGACTCTGACAGTTCATTTTGAATATGTTCAGGTCCCGGGACTACTGATCACTACAAAGGGAATGGGTTCTTTGTCATTGTCCTTAAGACTAGGTCCTTGGCCAGAGCGGACGATGACCCCGGACAAGGCTGAGCCAGTTTTCAGATCATGGATGACCAGAGCACCTGTAGAATGCAAATTTGATTTTAGAGAAATACCCAGAACAAATAAAAGTATCGCTCAACGCCCTATACTCTGAGTACCTACCATCGCAGTCTCTCTGACATGCACCAATAATACTAACGGCTCTGAATTCCAACCATCGGATAAGAGCACTAGACAGTGGGATCGTTCAAAGTTATCGGTTGACTTGTCTCCAGATGTTGTAAGGACTATCTGACGTTTTCTTTCGTTGTGTTCATCTTTCTGTGTCCTCCACAGTCACTGTTGAAATTAAACATAAAAGATTTTTAGAGAGTTTCATTGAATAGAAATGCACTTGAAGGCTAAAGTATACTAAACTATCATCTCACCTTTATTATTTAAAGTCTTAGTTGCAAAAGGCTCAAGAGCTACCACCCTGCACAGAAATATCAGGCCTTCGATCTGGAGCTATAGCCCCAAGATATCCTATCGGTCTGGCGCAGGTAAATACCGATAAATGTACTCAACCTTGACCTTGACCTTATCCCTATCATGCGCACAACAAAGCAGACAACAATAAACAAGCCAAAGAACAAGTACCAAACCCAACAATAAGAGACAAAGAAAGACCTCAATTACAATAAGCTTAATCAATGCACCCAAGGTAAAAGCAACATTGCCAGGCCCATATATGTCAAACTCAGGCATACCTGCAAGTTCAATAATTCCTCGCGGACCATCACGCATAGCGTACCCAACCATGACACCAGCTCCAACGAAAAGCAATGCATCGAGTAGAGCGAGTGCGTAAAGCATCCAGCGTTGTAGAATACCTCGTAGGATTGTGAAGTAAAAGACTGTAAGGATCATAATGACGGCGGAGAGGATGGTTGAGATAACGCAGAGGGCTGCTGCGCCTTTCATAAGATCCCTTGGTCGAGATGGTAGGACGAGATCGTCTTGGAGTTTTGCAAGTGCATCTTTCCAAGGTGCCATTTTCTTCTTGACAAGTGACTCAGTTGCGCTGTGGCGTAGGTGGGCCTGGATGGAGAATTGAATCATCTCTTCGACGCCAAAGACAGGTGGGAAGGCTGGCTTGCAGGACACAGACTTGGTATCTTCGAAGAGACCTCTAGTCTCGACATCGATACACACACCTACGTAAATAATGTCTTAGTACAAGACAAGGCGCTTGACACAGAAGGGAAAGACATACCTGGGAATCCCTAATATCAATATTCTGGGAGCTCAGCCATCTGAAGTTTGCTTAGGGAGATGCCTGTAACGTTGGCAGTGGCATTGACAAGTTCTGTACTTCCAACCTTGAAGAGATGGACTGCTTGGGTGTCAGGTGAAGCGCAGCTGACGAGGACGACGATGTTTGCTACAAAGCCCACTGGTCCAGCTGTTAGTCACGAATTTGCTTGATCGGTATTGATGGGCATACTCAGGATGGCCAGCATGAACCATATCATACCGATTCTAGCCTCGCCAACGCCGATGATTCGGAGGAAAAAGTTGTTGTAAGACATGGCGCTACTATGTATTTTTGACAGCTGGGGTGTGAAGTAATTAAGATTTTGAGAAAGCGAGTGGTGAAATAAACGAGCGTGAGTGAAACGAATGTTCTGTAAATCAATATCGAGTTGAAGCAGCAAATTGAACAACACCAGCAGGACACAAAAGCCATTTGTACCCAAACTCCCCATCGCCAAAAGTCGTTCTCATCCCAAAATAACATTTAAAAAATTTACGGTTATTCTCAAAATGCTGCAGGTACGATCGGCAGTATAAGCGCTGAGGCTGAACAGGCCAGTTGGCATTGGTCGACATTCCGACAACAGGCCTTAGCAATGCGGCCTTCTTAAAAATACAGCAAAGCTGAATCTGCGGCTGAGAAATGCCAAGCTGCCATTCAGTAGTGAGGCGCTATGTGTCTTGGCGAAAATTACATTGCGAGAGCATGATTTCGGATGTTGGTCGTGTTTTCGCATCCAGACATCCACGGCTTTGTTGATTGGTTGACTCTTGTGTTTGCGTGCATATCGCAGTAAAAATTGGCTTTTGCGGATTGGCTTGTACCCTTTGCTACCGTTGGGCATCTAGAAATATGCAGCTACTATTGAGATGTTATTAAGTTGCCCAGTAGCGATGAGACCTACGCGCTCTGGGGTCGCCCCCAGACCGCTTTGGTAGCAAGAATATAACTGGACTAAAGGTTACAAGATCAATTCCTCCCAAACTTTACTAACATGTTCATAGCACTACCATAGTCCACTGAAAAATTCGAATTTACCAAATCAATTGATTCACGTTACCAAGTTAAACTACTACTCATCAAAACCCCATACTAAGCAATCATTTCTTAACATGTCCATCGTCAATCTGGACAGCCTGACCCTCAATGTCTCCAAGCTTCTCACCCATGGCCTGCTGTTCCGCGATCTCATCGGCAGGAATCCTGTCAGGCGTGGTATTTACAAGCATGATCATTGGCAGAAGCGAAGCGCCGAGAAGAGCAAACGTCACGCAGCTAGAAAGTCAGTACTGTGCCTCATGCAGGATGAGGGAGGAAGAAACTCACAAGCCAACCAGAGGATCGCTCTTCGTCTGAGTATTCATACCATACGCGATCGCTTGACCGATGGCCTCGAGACATCTAAATGCAGCACCATTTCGCACGTTCTCTGCAGCAAGGTTAATCGATGTTCCTCCACAAATATTGAACACGTACCTTGTGCATCTGTCGCAAAGGAAGACAAAAGCCAGTACATATAGCTCTGCGACAGTGGCCCTGTAGTCTGCACAAAGAAATACGGCAGGAACGACGTCGCGAACAAGCCATCGTCCCAGTCAATTGCACCAGGGTCGTTGCGCTTAAAGCGAACTTGCATGATGATGGACCAGATGTAGACTCCCACGTTGAGAATGACGACTGTGTACAGACCGATTTGAGCGCGTCGACGTTGGGCGAGTTTCTTGGCGTCGAGAATGAAGCCGAGACCGAAGCAGCCGATACTAGAATGGGTGAGCAGGTAATTTGTGGTTTGGGTGGGTGGTTGACTTACATGCAGAAAAATGGTGAGATAAGGGATGAGAGAGCCCTTGCGCGGACGGTAAAGTAGATTCCGAGGTACGTTGACCACGATCCGCTGTCGCGTCAATTAGTCGTATGTACAGTAATTGAGGAGAACGTCGCCTTACCTGTAGAAGAAGGACCAGACGGCCCAGATGGAAGACAAAATAATGAGTCTGGAAGTCATTGTCTTCGCAATACGTTTGATCTCCAGCTTCGTGGAAAGCGTTTCAGCAGTGACGATCTTGGTACCATCAGATCGAATGACGTGTTCGAATGGTGTGATCATAAATGCAAATGGAAGGCTGTGCAATTGTTAATTTCGTACGGCTAATTGAGAAGTTATGGTACTCACGCCAGACACTCGATGATGAGGAAAGCGATGTAGGTGTCTGGTGTCACTCCACCACTTACGCCCTTCTCGTTATTCTTGGACAGACTGGTACAGGATTAGCAAAGAAGTTTCTGCAGTAGCGTCATGACTTACTTAATAGCACCACCAACAAGCTGTCCCAAATTTCGCGACACAATCCACAAGGCCAGGTATTTACCACGAGCACCAGATGGCGCAAGCGTCATGATGGCACCTGCTTCAGCGACATACCAACAGCCTGTTCCAATGCCGCCAATTACACCACTGAGGATGAGATACTGTATCGCTATTAGAGAATTGATGATACTGTAAAACTATTTACGCGAACGTACCCATTGGTTGCCAAACTTGCTGTTGCAGTAGTACGCTGATCCTTGAATGGGGAAGGACATGGATCCGATAACAAGCGCCCATTTAACGCCGAGTTTGTTCACGATAGGACCACCCATGAAGCAAGCTGAACATCAGGTTAATAAAAAACCCCAACGCCGGGTCAGTAATACTGACTGAAAGCCAGAGCAGCATATCTCAGAGCTGTAGAAATATTCGACACCTGAGGCGTCGCAAGACCACCACCACCCAATCCAGCAATCGCATCCGACATAGCTGGACCACAGAAGGCCTGGATACTCAAGAGTATCATCTGCGTCAAGCTATGCTGCCATATGTATTTCCACATGGGGATGTCCCTAGAGGAAGACATGTCTGCTGCTCGCACCGACGCTGCTCGGGCGTTTTCGGGAGGAGAAACAGTAATCTTAGTGTCAGCCATTATTTAGAAACAAGAATGAAATGATTAAAAAAAACAATAGAGATAAAATGGTGGGCATAGAAAAGAGAGGACCATTGTGATCTTATATCTCGACTGGCGTCAACCTTATCATGATTTCCCCACGGGGTCAAGTTCGTTGATCCCCCGCTTGAGATTGTAGAGTGAAGGTCCAAGCGATGGCTACTGTGAGCCAATCATGGATGTGCCGCTTAATCTTCTACACGAAGTCTAGCGTCGACGTTATCAGTCGAGAAGGTCCAGCCGAGACGAGATAAGACTCATGATGTGACAACCAGGTCATAATCATAAAACAGCTCCGCGTTAATTGCCACTATTGATTGTGAAAAGTCTGATGATTGGTAAGCGTTTTTTCGGCATCTTGTGCTGACGAGCAATTGATGCGACGTCGGCGAACATTTTGAAGAGTCGTATTTCGAATAGTTCGGTGATGCGACCGCGACAAAAACCGACAAAAAGAACGTTAACACAGGTGTTCACCAGTCGGCGATAAGATGATTTGAGTTTTCAATTGATTCAATCACTCAATTGTCTACGTCCTTGACAATGTGAAATCTGTCCAAAGCCAAGCTGAATGCTGTAATGTCAGTATCAGACTTCAACATGGCTACCCTATACAAGCCATACAGCAAGTTGATTGAAAATGCGTCTAACATTTTTCTCTGCTCGCAATGACAATTTCCAAACGCAAAATGCCAAGTCGCACTAAGGCCGGAATATCCATAACCCGCCAATCGCCGTAGAGCACTCTGTGATACCCTGCGACACCCCCACTGTAGCACGCAACGATGTCCGAAGTTATACCGGGCACTTACGCTGTACTGCGCTGTAATCACTCAAACTGTAGCGTGCCGTTTTGCGTTGTAATGCACTGTAAAAACGCCTGCTACGGTGTGCCTTTTGACCTTGCTCGTGATCTAATAATTGAATGCAATTGATAGCTCAATTCGAGAGGTATCCCAGGTCTGAAGGCGATTTTTCAAGTGCTGTTATTTGTTTATGATTTTGTCCATTAAAATCGGGGGAAGGAATTCCTGCTTACCTATTATCACCGCGAGTGACGATTCCCTTCAATATACATCTAGGTGTACGATTTCATGCATCGCACAGCATGAGGAAAGGCCTCAAGCTTTGAAAGGCTTAATTCCATACGATGAGTTGCCTTGCAGCCCGATATACCTATTGTTGGTCTCACGTAATGTTATTTACCTAAATCGGGGGTCGTAGATCTGAAAAACTACCTATCTCTTTGATCACGATCACAATCATGACCTACCCTTCCCTTGCAGCCTCACGGACGAACATAAATCGTCCCTTGTTCCGAGCTTCATTCTTCCAGATCTTCTCCATAGTCCAGTCGTTTTGCAAACCTTGCTACTCCGGGAAGGGGTGCACGCCGGCCAATGTGTGTCGGAATACATGATGATAATACCACAGACACCATTATATCTACCGTCCGGACCCATTATGGTCTATACGCCGACTCGGGCCGACCACTAGCCGTCAGCTTTGAAAACCAAGATGGCAACATTTTGCTTCCACATTACCGAAACTTTCGAGACGGCATGGTAAATACCAGTACATACAAAATAACAAAGCCATTTTTCGTCTAAGTTCTTAATTTTGGTGGAATGAAAAATGAGCTAGAATACGGTATCTTTGTATCGGTGTTGCAGACATTCTTGTTGGATGTTGCATTAACCCTTCACATATCAACATGTCGCAAGAAGACGTGCGAACCTCCATGCCAACCGTGTCGGCGCGCTTTCAGGCCCCAATCAGTCCTTTACGATGCCTCTTCTTACGTGTCACACCCGAATCAACTACAAAGTCGGCTCAGTGTGTTGTACACGCTCGAGCAGCAAAAGTTCTCAAAGGCCTGAAGCTTTTGACCAATAGCGATGAGTGCGAGGTTGGCATCTCGATCGGCGAAACAAAAAATTGCCATGAGACGGCGGTTCTCTTTACAGACCACAAGCGACTATACAAGGCCGCGCAAAATATCGCCGACTTTGCCTTGGAAAGCTCTAATAAGCCATGCGGTGCTGATAAAAGAGCGACTTCGCGATAGTTGCCATTTTTGACAGCGAAGAGTAATTATCTGGTGGACGACTTTTCCGCGTCCTGCATTTCGATAAGTTCTGATATCCTGGGTGAGTCGGGAAGATTAACCGATTTCTCTACGAGTTACACACTTCAATCACACGGGGTCAAACTGGCACAGCAAGAACGGCACCTTGGTTGATCGGTCTATTTGAGCTTTTTGAAGGTCAGTCATCAAGGCGTACAGTTCAAACCAACACAATTCAACAATCACAGTTGATTGATCAGTCGGTGACGAGGAGAAAGAGCATATCAAATCGAATACTAATGAACTGACGGACAGATGGGTAGATTGATCTAGAGCTAAGCTACCTGAGTTGAGACAATAAATGTCCTCCAGTGCCAGCTCCGTAGTCTCTCGATTGCTCCCTGAGTCTCTCCTAAGACGGCGACAAAACTCAACTAAGGCGCCCCTAAGCATCTCCTAAATCGACAATCCGTCCGATGATCTTGACCTAAGACTTTTATAAAAAGTCTAAAAGTCTTCTCAAGACTCTGGTGCTGTGCGATACGAACCTCGAGGATGCGACCGTTGGACAACTGGACGATGTGGTTGAAAACGTACCCGAGAGAAGTGACGTAAGCATGGCCTTGACGGTCGGCACTCTCGGGCTGACGCCCTCTAAACAAAAGACCGAGAGCGCCTTCTTCCTCGTCAAATAGAATGGAGCCGGAGTCGCCTCGGGCTAGGAGACTGTCCCGGGCGTTCTCAAAGTTGATCACGAACGTGTTTTCGGTGAATTTGAAACGCTTCTCGCCGTCGCCGAGGTGTCGAGTATCCACGACATCGACGTCGGTTCTAAGTTCATTGAAAATTCCGCATGTTGCGCCGGTGGTCGCGCCGTACTTGTAGCCCACTTTGCATTGAGCTCGGTGCTTGTCTCGGATTGTCTGTTGCTGGGGCTCGAGCGGGTTACCATATGTTAACCAACGGCGCTGCGATCCAGGCGTTCCCTGTCAAGCCGACTCGAGAGGGAGAAGGTTGTTCCCAACCCGGGCTTTGTTCATCTTGATCAAGGGCCAATCCAACCTACCATTCATCGGGGTCTTGTATAGAGGAATACAGACGCGGCATAAATCTTGCGTAAGATGTTCTTGCGACTATCGAATAAATCCTTCTTCTTTTGCACGAGTTTGAAGACCTCAGCCCTCAGATGGGATATTGCTGCAGACTGGACCTCTGCATCAGAGTTGGTCGAGCTGCTGTTGCGAAATCGCTGCATGGTAGAGTCGTATTTCTCAATCTCTTGCTCGAAGTCCCACATCTTGTAGTTATGTTTGCCTCAGGTCTCATTCCCCTCTCAACTCCCTCCCTATTACACGTATCATGCTGCGAATGTCTTGTTTTATTGAATACTACTTTCTGGACCTCTTCTACACCTATCTCGTTGCAAAATCCTGGTACATCCATCTTTCTTTTTGCTGATGTTGTGTTGGCATCTCTCTGGAGATATATCAGGCTTACAGACACAGCTTCCAACATCAAATAGGTAACATTAGGGCGCTAGGATAAAGTTCACCTGATTTGAGATACCGGAAGTTTGTGAATCGGACTGTGCGAGTTGAAAACTGACCTTTAATAAAACTTAAATAGATAATGGAAGTCTAAATTTACATAAAGACCCGGCGTCCCCTGTTTATCTTTCATCTTCCATCTTTTCTCCCTACGTTATTCCTGTGTCAATTTACCCAAATCCAAGACGTCGACAATTGCTTTCCTGTCAATATGTCCCAAAACGTCGAGGAACCCCCCTTCGATATCGTCTCGGCGCGATTTCGGACCGCAACAAGCCCTTTGCGACGCCTCCCTCTCGTTTCGTCCTATCAGAATGGATTACAAAGCCGGCTTGGTGCAGAGGTTGTTCTCGCTCGAGCAAAAGAAGTTTTGGAAGCTTTCAAGCTTGTGGACAGTAGTGTTGACGAGAATGACTACGAGGATGACTACGAGGATGACTACGACTATGACTACGACTTTGACTTCGGGGACGACTTCGAGGATAACTACAAGGTTGACATCTTGATGCAGGAGACAGAGAATTGCCCCTAGACGGCAGCACCGACTATCATGATCCAATTCAAGAATTTCCCGACCCATTGCGAGGCACTAGAAAAGGCCACAAAGCAGATCGCTGAGTTTGCCCAGGATTTCCTGGACGAACTAGTTTGTGTCGAAATGATCGACAGGAGACTCATTTACGGAATAACTTACGGGCCTGTGAAAGATCGCCCCGACTATCTTCAATGCTGGGCCAGGATGCGGGTCCTGGTCTACGAGCGCCTCGAGGCGCACGACGCTACCAAAGGTTCTATGACTTCGATAAGTCTGTTCCACTACGGCACGCTACAGTGTTACAGGAACAACCCTGTGACTATTTTCATCATAGTCGATTTTGACTCACAAGAGGTTGGATGGACAGACGTCATCGAGGATATCGAGAAGAGCCTAAAGAAACATCGACTGCCGCCTCTCTACATTCATATTGAGCACAACGTTGGCTTTTCGTCTGCACCCCCGTCATTACTGGATCTGGAAGGTGAACGTGCTAGGAACAGACTTGGTCGCGGGTACGTCGAGGGCGCCTACAACAAAACCGTAAACCTTGGCGAAGTGATAGGCCCCGCTAATTTCGTCATGAGAGCGGATTGGACCGAGGGCTATTCAGGGCACGGCAATCTAGGGTGTTATGTTGAAGTCAAAACAGCGCAGGGTTCCTGGGAAAAATACGGGCTCACGAACTATCACATCGTGCGTGGTGCCTTCCCAGGCTTCAACACTATAACTGTCAGCAAGGAAACAGTCCTAGTCACACCATCAGATCAGTCCGCTCTACTTGTAGCTGATGAAAACGGATTGCTCCCCGTGGCACATGAAGCTCTAGCCATGATGGAAAGTCCCCCTAGGTCAATGCACGACTACACTCTTTGGATTGCGTAGATAAACCTGGATGAGATAAACGAATCGCTGCAACGGCTACAGGATAGTGTAACGGGATCATCGCATGCAAAGGAGACCTACGCACGTATAGATGGGTACAAGGTTGAGCTGATCCAAGAAGTGGAAAAGAAGAAAGACTTTTTTAACTTTTACCAACATGCTTTGGGCGAAGTATTTGCTGCTTCCGGCTTTAGCAAAAGGACTTCTTAGAACGGCAGACTTGACTGGGCATTGATCAAGGTAGCCGAGGGTCGAACCGGCACTAACATCTTGCCCAATAGGTCGGCTTGGGCAAGGCCTGTAGGACGCACCCCGGGTACTATTTTCTTGACGTCTGGCCGACAACTTCAGCCCCCGGGCGATCAACCCGGCCAGAGCGAGAGCGTCAGCCTCGAGAACCAAGTGCAGAGCGAAGAAGCGTTCGTATACGGAACCACGACTGGTCCAATTCGGGGGAAATTTCACATATTCATGACTAATGTCCAGTTCAAGGATGATCAACACGTTGGCGACGATCCGTTGTCTAGCGAGTACCTCTTCCAAATGAGGAGGGAAGCCAGAGACGAGCCCTTTGCTGGATCAATTGTGTACGATAAGTGGGGATGTGTTCTCGGGCTCTTATCCAGAGGACTTCAGCCTCAGCGAGCAGGTGACTTTCATGTGTACGTGACTCCGATTGAGCATGTTTTTCGTCACATAAAGAAGTCTTCCAACGGGAGAATCGTCGACATCCGTGTCGCCCAGGACCAGTCGGTTTAAAGTACATTTAAACGTCTTCTTAGGAAAGCTTGAGGTCACGACTGTATGTATACATTAGGCGAGCTTTAGACGAAGCGACATGTCCGAAACATCGCATCAGGTGTTTGATACCTATACATGACTTCCCATCGTCAATCGTGTGATCAAGAATTCCTTTTCTTTTTGTCAGATACAATTCACGTGCATATTCCGATGTGTCGCCGTCCAACCACGGATCGTTAACTTCCCGCCGTCAATCGCATTACATCTGTAGCTCGTTACCATCAGATAAGCTTTGAAGATATTTACATTTTGCAAAAGGCATTATGACTATTTTGCAAACATGGCCCTGTTCTCTATCTTGCCCTAGCATAAGGTTTGAGCTGGCTACAATTCTTTCGCTGGCGTTGGAAGGGTAAAGTTTGGTCGGCAGCTGGAAGTCTAGGTAACTATTTCACAATGGAATGCACGCATCTATAGCCCGACTCTTTGTACCTGGTTATGGATTCAATTTAGTCATCTTTACTTCCCAACCCGGAAACGCATAAAACTGCTGCGCCAGCAGCTAAAACACCCAAGACAAGCATTTGCAACCCTTCAACGACACAGCCTCTTATCTTGTCTTCCCCCGAGCTCAACATCCATTTTTTTCCAGCCCCAAATGTAAACAGCACCATGAGACATAGAACGGCACTTATTTGTAGTCCATATCCGACAGTACTGGTGAAGAAGTAGGGTAGAAGAGGTATGATACCGCCAACTGTGTAGCCGAGTGATATTGAGAGACCAGAGGTAATTGGAGTGGCGGGAGAGTTTTGTGAAAGCGGTGGGAGATCATCGTTGAGAGCTTCGAGGCGTGATATCATCCGTTCTGGAGCTATTGGACTTTGTTGTATGGCTTCCATGATCGAAGTGATTGTCAATGGAGGAAGGTTCAATGGCTCCAAATGCCACCGCACAAGATCCTCAATCTTTGCTTGCGTCTTTTCTGACTCTTCAACCATGTAGTCCGTCTCGCGGCTTCCACCAACATTCGAGCGACTCAAACCCCCCTCGTCGCGTAGGTCTGGTCGTGAAGGGACGCACTCATCTCGTGCAGCAAGATATCCTCCAATTCCCATACTGATGCTTCCAGCACATAACTCTGCCAGTCCACCAGTTATGACAGTGTCTGTTTTGCCGAGCGAACTCAGCCCTGCTGTCAGCGCAAATGGCACCGTAAGACCATCCGAGAATCCGAGAGTGAAGTCGGAGAGGAAGCGCTTAAAAGCTGGGCTTTGGGGCGACTTCATGTTGATTGACTGTCGTTGAAGCTGTAAAGGTGAGATGTTGCGACAAATTCAGTATGAGTTTGTTGAGGCTTTTGGAAGGCAATAATCAAGACATAGATTCAGATCAACAAATCGATACACTCATAAGCCAAATGCAGATGGTCATTCATGTCTGAAAAAGTTGATAGTCATTTTCAGCGAGAGTCGAGTGGGCAGTAGACTTGATGGTCAATCGGCGCAAGGCAACACGTGCCTCATTTTACCAACCAGGGTCTTTGCAATGTGTTTGATCCTATTCGATGGCATAGAAATGAGTGCCGGCACTTTCTGCCGTTGCGATGCCGTTATTTCCGTGCGCCTTTTATGTTGTTGACTTCTGGAAGCACATGCGACAACAAGGCGCTTTTAGTGGTTCGGCCGCTGTGCGATTACCGAGCGCTAACATCTGAAGAGGGGCCTTGGGGATTAGTGCAATGAACCCTGCGCGCCATCCCGGTAGTGGCGACCGAACGGCACCACAGCCTACCTAGGCAACGGATCTAAGACGGACGTTGCATTGTGATGTCCCCAGCTTCGGACAGCAACTTGGCGATTCGCGAGATAATGTTCATGCGTTTCGGGTCTGATGATTGATGTGTTGATTTGAACTGTGTAACTTGAAAACTGACCTTTGAAGAAAAAGAAAAAAGAAAAAGGTTCAAATCGATGATAATGCATCCGAAGATAAGATGCCTGAACGTAATTAATAAGACAAGACTTTTCATTGTACGAATTCTGTTTATGACTTGTAAGACGACGATAAGACGCAGAAGATAAATCATCAAGACATCAATGAAGATGCTCAGCATGGTCTATACATCAGCCTGCTATGCTAGGCTACCGCGACATCCAATCTACTTCTTAACAGGCTCATAACCCTTAGGAGGATTCAACCCATCATCAACCTCAATAACATCCTTGTAATAACTGGGCGCATTACTCCCCTTCCATTCCCTCTTAACACCCTCAAAAACCTTTCTCCCAGAAAAGGTCTTTCCCAGGTCCAAGTTCGGCGCAGCATACCTCTGATTTCCACCAGCAGTATTAAACGGTCCAGCATAAGAAACATTCCAGAAATATTTATCAGTCGCACCAGCCTTCCACTTCCTCAATTTATCACCCGTCTTCTTGGCGACGAGGTCAAAGACATTTGCGCCGACGTCCCAGCGACCGAGGGTGTCCAGATCCCAGTTTGCTTGGACTGTTGACAGCTCGGAATAGTGATTGTAGAAGTTTGAGTCTGTTGTGCCGACGAGATGCTTGGGCACTGCTTCGCCTACCAGGACACCGAGGATATGATTTTGACGTGCGTAGGACTCGTTCTCGTCCCATGTGATGAGAACGAGGGTGTTGTCCATGAATTGCTTGTCTTCCAACAATGGTCCAAGGAATGAACGGGCCCAGTTACCAGCAACAGTAACAGATGTGTCATGACCATCAGAAGTCATATTGGGTGTAATAAACATCCACTGCGGTAACTTCCCCTCCTTAAGATCCTTATGAAACATCGATTTCTTAGTATCAACCATACTCAAATCCTTGATCTGCGAAAGACGCTGTTCAGAAGTCGCCACGCTATCGTGGAGAACAGCAGGGTTATGTTT
The DNA here is from genome assembly GCA_004367485.1 of Fusarium citri. Taxonomy (NCBI): domain Eukaryota; kingdom Fungi; phylum Ascomycota; class Sordariomycetes; order Hypocreales; family Nectriaceae; genus Fusarium; species Fusarium citri. The sequence continues at coordinate 32,006 of QHHH01000160.1, forward strand.
CCTGACGTAATCATTCTTTCCATTCTTGTGGTTCACCCATGCGAAACCTTCAAAGCCGCTATATGGCTGGTCTTCTTGGTATAAACCCCACGAAATACCACGGTGTTCGAGGAGGTCGATTATGGTAGAGATGTTGCGGGGGTTGCGGTTGAAGGCGTCGTTTTGCATGCCAAAGTAGTCACCGGCTATGGCGGCCATGTAGTTTGGTTCTGAGGGGTGGGTTACTGCGAAATAGTTGGAGAGGGTGATTCCCTTTGATCTGAACCAAGAGAAGTTGGCTGCCATTTCATTAGCTTGTGTATTTGTTTGGCAGAGGAGGGATGACTTACGATCACCAAATGCCTTTTCGTAGTTTTCATTCTCAAAGTAAATGATAGCAATGCGATCAAACGCTTTACCCTTGACTTTAGAAGTTGGACTGCTGGTTTTGGCTGTTGCTGCTGCGGCGGCGACCTCAGCTGTTCCAGTTGCTGTGTACTTTGTCTCCCATCCTGTCTGGTCTTTGCGGGCGAATGCAAGACCTGCCAAGGTGAGAAGCGCAGCGGATTGAAACAACATGATGGACAGTAATGCGTTTGATTGACCTGTTCTCACGGTTGCAGTCAGTCGTAGTCAATTGGCATTTATAGCTGTTTGCGATATAGTCGACCAACCCTCATGGCCTGACGGAGAATATGCCTCGGAACGTGTGCCGGATAGCCTCAATTGTCTCCACCGTCGGTCGCCATTAAAGGTCGTATCAAAAACTTCATTCGGAACTTTCGAAGATCTTTTGCAATTGACTTCCAATTGAAGATCAATCCGGGGCACGTGTAGTCGCTTTTCGGATTGACTTGCATTCAGTTTTGCCGACAGATCCGATCAGAAGATGTGCGCTAATAGATCCCTGTAACATCATCCACTGGGCCGTCTGAACAATTGACATGCGTCGCTTTCATTTATTCTCTCGAAGAGAATAGAAATCCTCTTGTATTTTGACCGATAATGAATGAGGTGAATTTCAGTTGGGTAAAAAACGATGAGTTCAAATCATCAAGCTCGTCGCCATCATTTGCGACCGGTGAAAGGCCGGACGATGTCATAGCGACAAGACGTGAGACTCTCTCTGCGAAATGGATGAGACTTATCATCGCGATTCTCACAGTCGTCTCCATCTTTGGCCTTACGACATTTGTTTTTTATGAAGAAATCTCATTTGGACACGACGAAAATGCCCCGTCAAAACATATTCACCAGCCACATCCACTACCAAATGTCATCTACAACGAGACCATCCCTTCAAAACCTCAACTCCGCGATACAGACGAATACATCCTCTCATCATCATGGAACAGCACTTCCCCTCCAACAACAAGAGAATACTTCTGGACAATAACCCAGGCCGACCTCAATCCAGATGGCATTTTTCGACCAATGCTTCTCATAAACAATCAATTCCCTGGCCCTCTCGTCGAATGCAATGAAAACGACACGCTCACCATTCATGTCAATAATCAAGCTGCCAACGCAACAGCGATCCATTTCCATGGCATGTTTCAAAATGGAACAAATAATATGGATGGCACCGTGGGAGTCACTCAGTGTCCTATCGCGCCGAATTCGAGTTTTACTTACAAATTTGATGTGAGAGGGCAGTATGGGACATATTGGTATCATGCTCATCACAGCGCTCAAGCGTCTGATGGATTGCTTGGTCCCATGGTCATACACTCTGAGAGAGAAATTGGAATGGAAGTTGCGAGCGACCGAGTCGTTATGGTGCAGGATCACTATCATAATCTGACCTCGGAGTTGTTGATGGAGTATCTTGCGCCCGATCAAGAGAACAATGAGCCTGTGCCAGATAACGGGCTTATTAACGGGCGCAACATTCGCGAGTGTGGTGATTTTGAAGGTTGGAATTGCAACATCACAGACCGCGACATGCTCAACATTAATTTAGAAGCTGGTCAAAGGCACATACTCCGCATCATCAACGTCGGTGCTTTCGCCGAGTTTCAGATCCAGATTGATCAACATCCTTTCTACGTTACTGAGGTTGACGGTACAGATGTCCACCCTGAATCAATTCATCGATTGAATATTATGCCCGCGCAACGGTATAGTGTTGTTTTGGAGACGAATGTCACTACAGGCGAGGCATTCTGGATGAGAGCCAGGATGGTGACACATTGCTTCAAGAACGAGAATTCGCGATTAGAAGCAGAGACCAAGGCGGTCATCCGATATACAAGTCCGGATAAGCCAGTTTCTACTGTGAAGCCCACGAGCAAAGAGTGGTCGGATGCAATCGAGGTTATCTGTCGCGATCTAAACACCGCCGCCCTCCGACCCGTGGAAGCCTTTTCACCACCAGCAGCAGACCAAGTCTTCGTCTTGCGCGCCAACTTTGAGATTGGAGATTGGCGATTAGCAAGGGGTTTCTTTAATGATTCAACGTGGCATCCTAACGCAACCAGTCCATCCCTCCACCGTTTTCTAGACTCTGGTGTTGAAAGCACAACTTCGAAAACATCAATCGCAATCAATGACAGGATGTTCGATCGGAAGAGTGAGCTTGTTCTAGAAACAAACGGAATCAGAACAATCGACATTTCCATAAATAACTTCGACGACGGTGCTCATCCATTCCATCTTCACGGCCACAAATTCTTTGTTCTTGCGCAAGGTCGCGACGGCTATCCACCAACTCCCAGCGAGCTACCAGCGTATCTCAAAAAGCACAAGTTGCTAGAGAATCCGTTGAGGAGAGATACTGTTACGGTAGAGGGGTATGCTTGGGCTGTTATCCGTATTGTACTGGATAATCCTGGTTTGTGGGCTTTTCACTGTCATAATACTTGGCATGCTGAGAGTGGGATGGTTATGCAGCTGTTAGTTAGGTCGGAGGTTGTGAAGGGCTGGACGGTGGGTGAGGAGGAAAGAGAGATGTGTGGGAAAGAAGGTGTTGGGAGGGGGATGAGGCCGGACGATAGTATCTGGTTTGGACAGTTCTAGATATGTTATGAGAATTTACTTTTCTTTACGTTTTGCCTGTATCTCGACCTTTCAGCAGTTGGGAGCGACGCGACCGGACAGTAGAGAACGCGCACCTCCGCAATAATAATAATTGCACACCCGGAGACGCACACAATATTCGACACCGACGATTTGTCAAGGCACTCTTCACTGAGGAAGTTCAGGGTGATTAAGGGTAACATCAGAATAAAGGAAACAAAGTTTAAGATACAGCTATCTACTAATCGCAAAACGTTCGCACCACCCACACAAGAAACCGCACAGCAGCTAATCCGCTGCAGTCATGATCGTAATAATATCATACAAATCCTCAGAGGTCAAATCATCATAAACAATACCGTCCCTCTCAAGCTCAAATTTGATATCGGCATATGGCTTCTTCATGAAAAGCTGGGCAATGTAGATGCGGTCCTCTTGGCTGATTCGGTGAAGGTTCAAGTTTTCCAGCGCATCAGCTAAGCCTTGGCCAATGGGATCCCCCTGCACTTGCGGGAGGGGGCGGGTAGCTTGTTCGTAGTAGTTCTCTGGAAGGGGGTCAAATATATCGGCGTCGGGTTGCCAGCCCATGCTGTCGTTGAATTCGATGAATTTGCAAATATAGCCAGGGCGGGATTGGTGTTCTGAGGTGTTGGGGGTACTTACCTGGGGATTGGAAGGTCCTGCCTTCGCGATTTCCTTACCTTTGTCTTGCTTTGCCTCCTTGGACTCGACATCCATAGTGTCGGAGTCTTGCGCAGGCTTTTCAGACTTGAGATCATGAGCGTTAATGGATAGTTTCTTGAACTGCTGGTGCAATTCAAGGTTGTCGCCCTGGGAATAAGTGCCCGAGGCAGAGTTTGCATTGTTGTTAGACATGGTGGATGTTGTGATGAGAATGTGAGATCTGCTTGGAAAGGAACGGTTTGTGATAGAGGGTTGGCATGCTATAAATACGCAAGTCTAAGATGTTGTATCATGCGGCATGCCCATGGAACAATACAGAACGTTCCCTATGTTCCGGTCTCATGAGTAGCTAGTAGTGAATGGAATAAGAGTTGACAACGAAAAAACAACAATACGGAATGGTTCAGCTGGTAAGGTCTATCGCCCGCAACATGTGTTCATGAGCGTACATATGGCTGGTCGATAATAACTTATCATGTGGCCTTCGGGCCTGGTAATCCTCAGGTTTGACAACTTGGACCCCGAAGATTTACTTTATACTTTGCTGCTGTAGTTTAAGCTCAAAGTATGGGGTTTATATGTTAATTTCTCTACTTCCCCGGTGCCTCTGGGAAAACAAGGGATACAGAAGCCTAGAACCAGCATGAACACAAAGACCTTTCTTTTTTTTTTGTTCTTTTTTTTTTCTTTTTACTAGAGCCTATAAGTTCAGATCTAAGGGTTTTCCGTTCTCTCAATTTTTTCTCCTTCCTTTCTCAATGTTCAAATACTTTCTTTATCATCTTGCAGACAATGCATTCTCGAAACAGCTCCATTATTTTACCCTGGACAGACTGAAAGCGCTAATCGGAAGACAGGAATCTTGACCACGATGGCATCCTGGAGGGGTTTCATTCACGCTCAAGCCGATTCGTCCGCATCGACAGGGATGTTGTTTTCAAGAACCCGGAAATCTTGCACTGTCTAACGACTAACGACTTCGGGCAGGTGAAGATGACCTGTTTTATGCACCGCACTGACGTCAGGAAATAAGACAAAGACATTTCATGTCAGATTGCCGAGGTCAATTCAATTGTTTCATCTACAACAACTTGCGACCGCGCAACAACCGTCAAAATGGGAATGCCATACTCTAAACAAGTTCACGCCGCCTTTGACCAAGTCACACCCTTGGTCGCGGCTGGTTTCGAGGTTCTCAAAACAACAAAGAACATCGCTATTCTCCTCGCCGTCATTCAAGTTCTCGTCGCAATTGTTCTCACACTCACGTTGTTCGCGATACTGGCGCTGATATACTCCGTCAATCCGGACTTGGAAGAGGAGCGACGCGCAATTGTTACGCCTTGTATGCAATGGATTGCGAGCTGGGGGACTGAATATGGGCATGCGCTGGCTTTGGGATTAAAGGTGCTTATTGTGTTGACTACTGGCGGACTGGGGGCGTTTATTTGGTGGAATAGTACGCCGACCTTTCCTGTTGTTGAGGAGCCAGCTGGGGAGGAAGCGGAGGGCGATGATGGCTTGGAGAACACGGATAAGTTTGAGTAAAGGACAGGTGCAACTGTTTGGGTATGCTTGGGCGGTCGCGCGGCAAATGGTTTGAAAGGGCGAAAGGCAAATTGAATAATACCGGAAGAAACACAATACATAATGAAAAAAGCAATACTACTTGGCTTTGTGAGAAGACACAATCTAATTATGCTCATGAACTCAGACTAAACAGCTGTGGTAAAGACTGTATAGTATCATCACTGTTCAGTACCAACAAGACTTCTCACCACAGTCGAATGAGAAGTTATCCACAAAACCCCCAGATCCCAAAAAGTAAAGGATATTCGGACTCAGCCAAAACCCAACTTGGGTGGACTGGTGGCATCACTGTCGTGGCTTGTCCTTCCATGATTCTTGTATATAACCCTGTGGTAACCCTGAGCCCTACTTGTACAAGCAAGAGATGCTGAGAACATGAGGAAAAGAATGTCTCTCCAGGGTCAAGACGGCGTTTTTATACGTGTGATCAATCGTGAAAACTTTATTGTCGGTAGGGTACGAAGCAACATTTGTAAGGATGACTCACGTACGGAACGTTTTGCATTGAGCGAGTGACTAATCGGTTCTCAAGGTTTACTGCCTAAAGTCTCATCAAGCCTCAAGGTTATGTAGACGTACTACGATAGGCAGAAAGAAGCCCCTTCACTAGCATCACCGTCATCGTCAACAACAGCACCAACACCGACAGCCATACACGATGATGTGACTCAGAATGAGTATCACCCTTGATCACAACGGTGTAGGAAGCCAACTTTGGCTGATCCTGGGATTTTTCGACAAGAAGCCAACGGACGATATCGGGATACTGTCTCGCTGAGAGAATGGCGCTGTGATATCTCCCTGCAGTATCGACATAACTCAAAATAGCCCCTCTCCGTACCAAAATCCTGACCTGCTCAAGGCGACCGAGGGAGCAAGCGTACATGAGCGCTGTGCCTTCGTCTGATATTTCACGCTCGATATCTACCCCCTCATCTAGTAGCCAGGGCAGAGCACCATGAAGCTCTTCTTCTAATATAGCTAGACAGAGTGGCGACAGGTAAGGAGGTCTGTCCCGGAAAGACTTCAAGATTCTGTTTCTGCCATCCTTAGGAAAGCTGCGATATAGCATCCGCGTCATCCTCGTACCAAATTGCTGCAATGAGTCTGAAATGAGATTGATACTATCAATGGAGTCGATGCATGGTATAAGCCGGGCATTCAGTATATATGTCCGTATTCGTAGATGGGTAGTTTCAAAGATGGTATATCCACGAAGAGAGAACGCCTGTACGTCGCATCCCTTTTGGTGGAAGTAGATAAAACAGCGTAGCGAGTCCACGGAGGAAAGATGCATGACGTTCTCTCCCTGTACGTTCCTTGTCTCGAGTGACGCTCCCTTCTCAACAAGTAGCCGAGCCACGTCTATGAAGTCATTTTGAGCAGCATAAGCTATTGCCGTGAATCCTTCCATATCCTGGTGGTCTATAAGTGCTCCGTTATCGAGTAAGTATGCGACTAGCGCACAGTCGTCATCCGACCTCATGACAGCAACAATGAGGGGTGTTTGGAATTCCGCGTTCAGGCTATTTACATCTGCTCCGGCATTGATAAGGGCCATTACCATCAGTAAATGGTTGGATAAAGCGTTGATATGCAATGCTGTTACTCCACCTGGCATGTGCCCCCAGCTCTCGCCTAACTGGTGACAATTGGAGGGAGTCGTTGCACCCGTCAAGGCCGCCATCATCGCTGCTTTGTTAGACGGGATGTCCTGCTCTTTCCAGGGTGAAATCGAGGCACTAGTATTATAAGTCAGCCACTGCCTTCACTAGTTGTGTCACCGTAACAAACCAATATCTTTCAGCATTTGCATTTAGATGATCCAAGATCACCTCAAGTGCCTCGATATCATCATACAAAGAAGCAAGATGAAGAGGGCTTATAGGACTATCTGACCAGGCGTACCCACTCTCCAAGGCCTTGTCAAGAAGTTGACTGAGGCAAACCGCAGTGATTGGCGCTTTGACAGCCTGGTGCAGGGTGCCAAACACTCCGTGGAAGCCACACGCAACCTGTCTCGGTATAGCACCAATCGTCAATAGCCATACCACAATGTCGCTCTTGCCAAGGTATACCGCATATGTAAGTATATCACAAACGCCACAGGTCGGCATGACACAGTCTATTGGACGATCCTCGGAGAATAGTGATTGAAGCTCTTCCAGGGTACCGTCTTGTATACAGTCATCAACGGCCTGTAGCATAAGTGTCGCCTCTGTCTCTACGACTTCTGGGCAGTCATTCTCAACATCATCGCTTTCTTCACTATCTCCGTCAGACTTCTCGGCCGACGTCGAATCGCTTGCCGAGCGGTCACTGGAATCTGACCGTGCCTCGTCATCATCTTCCATTTCAGAGCTTGTAATGGTTGGCCTCATTGGTCGTTCCCTACCGCCGAAACTCCGTAGCGTCTCAACTGCATCTTGATGCTTGTACTTGAGAGCTATTTCAAGCGGACGTTTCTGGTCATCATGAATACCGTTGATGCTGGCGCCACGTTGGACTAAGCATGTAATGATCTCTGCATCTCCTAAGAAGCATGCGATATGTAGGGGCGTGTAGAGATCTGCCGTACAGGTGTTCACGTCATCAATGAGGTTGTTACTGAAAAGATAATCGACGATTTCGACGTCTCTGCCAGCAACGGCGAGGTGTAGTATCGATGCATCAATGAGATCCATACCATCCGGCAACGAAGGAGGGCAGAAACCGCATGATAGACAAGCTTTCCAATCGTATGTAACAGCCTTGCGGATCTTATCATGCAATTGCATAAGTAGGTCGATTCGACTGTGTGCAATCGAAAATTTGGCAAGATCCCAACCGTCTGATGTCTGAGCAAAGACATCCGCCCCCCTTTCAACCAAAAGCTCCACGATGTCGTATCGCTTCCAGCGTGCAGCGATCAGTATAGCAGGATGGCCGAGAAGAGAGTCGACTTTAGACCTTTCGTCCACGGACAGGCCGTGGTCAAGTGCGAACTTGATTTTCTTCATGGCAAGATCTTCAGACTCCGGGGCATTACCAGCCGTCTTTATCAGACCGCACAGTATCTCCAGGTCGGTATCTTCACATCTACCCCCAAGCGCAAGCTGAGCGGCCTGAAATACTTCCACAAATATCTGGAACGACCCCATATGACAAGCCTGTTCGATAGGTGACATGTCACCGACACGAATATGTACGGGGACATGTGCATTGATGAGCCAATGCACGAGTTGATGGTCGTTCTGCTTTATCGCTCTCATGAGGAAGGTTATAGCAGACGGTTGACTCATGGTATCAGACGGAGGCCGAAGTATGAAGCATGCGTGATACAAGAAACTCGCTTCCCATCGATGGGATCTAGCACTGAGCTCAAGAGCTTTGAATTCTTCAAATAGTGCTATCATTGATGAGCACTTATACTGCTTTTCGAATGAATTGACGATCTTCGCATTAACCAACGCCACTAGTAACCTCCTAGTGTTTTGGAAATGGGATGCAAACCAGGGCTGATTTCCATAGCTAACGAGGTCTTTACAAAACAATCGCCAGACATGCTGCGTCTTGTTGACCATATTATCGGTGGGGGCGAGCTTGGTCAATCGTGTGGTAAGTTGTTCATCCGTTAGCAAGATTGGACTACTCATCGTCAATGTGTCCCGGATATATGATTGGAATGCCGTCACTCCAGCTTGACTAAAATGGTCTTTGTCATAGCTCTGGATCAGCTCTTCAACGAATTCGTCGCTGCAGCGATTCGTGATATACTGCAGGGGAAGCATATTTCCCAACGAAGCTGGATTGGGTAAAACGCCTTTGGAAACAAGTTCATGAAAGATCCCCTGCGAACCCATCGCCACTGCATATCCTAACGGATTCTCTGGGCTATGAAAGTACGCTGGGTCGTCTGTGCAGTGCTTTATCAACAGTGTAGCCGCACGCTCGCATTCATGCACAAGAGCCTCGACAAGGGGTGTGATGCCGTGAGCGACAGCTTTTAGACGTCTCTCAATATCCTGCTCGAAGTCTAAGAGTGCTTGCAGCACATGGCAAGAGTCTCTTCTAGCTGCAATATGCCATACGGTAACTTCATTATCATTTACCCGGAGCTTATCGTACCCAGATTGCAGCAATACTGTTGCCACCTCGGCGCTGTCGCACGCACCAGCAATAATGAGGGGATTGTGATCTGACTCGATGTAATCTTTTTGCTTGCAATGCTTCTCGAATCTTGCGTCCTCAATAAGACGGGCCATATCCTGAGCCCGGTCTTGCTGTGCAGTGTACTTAACGAAGGTTAGAAAGTCGGCATCCTGAATCAGAACTGGGAGGAACTGGCCCTCATCGTGGTCGAATGTATCCCATGAACTATTAGATCGAACCAGCTTGCTTACGAACTCCAACGCCCCAGCGATCTGGGCACTCTTGTGGGCGCAAGCGTCCAAATTGAAAATGGCCTGGATAACGTCATGAGCCAGAGTGTCCTCGGGCTGTTGAAATTTAAACAATGACTCGATCCTTTCGAGGGTATCAATAGCTAGACACTCGTTGGGGAATACCGCCAACAGAGCTAAGAATGGACTCGCACCGCCACTCCTAACACATGCATTCAAAGCCAGCTTGCCGATCGAGTGTCTGTTTACTGCTTGCACTTTGAGGTCGAGTTCCAGAAAGACACTGACCGTTGCGTGAATGCCATCTGAGCTGTCTGGGCCACGTTTGAACCCCAAAGAGACGTAATTTATCCACAGTCCCTGGACAACAATTTGAAGGACATCGAGACCAAGTAAGGCAAAGTGGATTGGAGCTAGGTCTAAGACTGTTGTTGCGTTGACATCCATATTTGTTGCTAGGAGCCAGCGACAGAGGGCCGAAGAGCCAACCATGGCGGCAATATGTAAAGATGTGAGATCCCGGCGTAGGATAAATGTTATTAGATCCATAATTTTGTTCTGGGTGTTGTCATTGATTCGATCGCCAATTGGAGCAAAGTGTACACAGAGGTAACTAAGCCAATTGAGGAGATAAGGACGCTTCCGTGTCGCGAACAATTCCTTCAGTAGCCTTGCGACCGTCGTGTCATCGTGGGTACTTGGAACCGCTGGCCAATGAACTGCAGCATAGTGATAAAACGGATGGTCTGCAGTGCGCTGAACGATTCTTCTATACTCGGACATTTCTGCTACTGGCGGCGACGCAAATTCAGGCGAGAGCATGTGTTCAAGTGAAACCTTGGCCAAAGACCGCTCTGCATCTACTTTAGAGTATCTGAATGATCCAAGTGTTGATTCTTCGTCGATGGCATTCAAGTACTCCTCAACAGTGAAGTGGGCAAGTTCGAATCTGTCGCCTTCGAGGTTCTTTCGTATGAGGCTGCTGCAATAGGTCATTATCTCCTTCTCATCAACCATGTCAAGCTTGGCTGTGCCTTTTCGGTCCCTATTAAGTCCGATGGACAAGGCTTCGCATATCTGGTCGATACTCAGGCCCTGGCTATCATAGCAGACCCAGTGTAGGGTGTTTCGAACTATTTCCTGCGCGACGTTCTTCCCTTTCTTAGACATGACTTTGATAAGAATTCTGTCGTACGACTCGTCAAGCGTCGGTGGGAGCGTGTTCAAGGCAGTTTCTCGTCCAATTTTCCCTAGACCTTCAAGACAGTCAAGCTGACATGTCACCCAACGAAACCTAGCCAAAGGTGTGATTAGTATCAGCGATAGACAGCACTGATTTCCGAACTTACATGCCATTCGCCTTCGAGATCAGTGTCTCCTTTATTCTGTTACTTTCTTCAAAAGGAAGCCCACACAGCGTTGGGCGTCTCGTCATCTCGGCATCGATATAAAGCTCCAAGTCCTGTGTATGTGCTGAGATCTCTATCTGCTCGTAATCGGGTACTAGCTCTGAGCTGATCTCGACTTCTCTCCGACTGAATAGCGCAATGCTTAAGTTTGGTATAGAGCGGGAAAGTTGAGAGACGCCACGTGTAATTTCTCGTGTGTTGTTGATGCACTCGTCCAGGCCATCCACAATCAAGAATATCCTACGGAAGGGCTTGCACATATTGGTGATTACGTCAGTCAGCTTCCCTATGTCGACTTGTCTAGGGAGACCAGACTCTGGGTGTAATTCTGTATAGTAGTCTTGAAGTCCGGCAAAGACTTCAGGGTTTTGCAGGGCAATCTGAAGGGCGATAGAGGAGAGTATGTTACCGAGGACCTGTGTGTCGGGATCCTTGTAGTCGCAAAAAGCAAAGGCTAGTATTGTGTCCGATTCGCAGATATCCAACAATCGTTCAATCAACAAGCCACATAAAAGAGTTTTGCCAGAACCCGCGATACCTGTTAACCAGATCCTGGAGTTGGGCTGAGTCATCCACTGTGAGACGGCCGGGTTCTTGATGAACCAGCCGCCAGTATCGATATTTCGTAAACGTTGGGTTATTTCGAACTGCGACTGCGGATTGATCTTGAGAAAGTAGTCGTAAGTCTTCTGGCGTTCCTCGTTGAGCTGTACTTTAGAATGCATTTCTTGCAAGACCTTGATTGCGTCTCGAGTACTTGCGACCTCCACTTTTATGTCCTCCTGTGCCTTGAGGCATTGGATCAGAGTTTCCAGCGTATCAGCAGAAAGGGCGAGATTGATGGTGGCTTTTTGGGCTCTAACCTCTTCTACCAGCTTCATCATGTCGTCTTTTGAGAAAGGCCATTTAAGCTTCTGTATGATGGACTTGGTTTTGCTGGCTTGGAACTTGGTTTCAGCCTTCGCGAGCTTTTCGTCCAAGTCTTCAACCATCTCCTTCAATTGGTCTAGCTGAAATTCGCCGAAAAAGCTATTGTTGGAACTCGATGCTTCGAGCGAAGCAGCAAGGAGTGATAGATTAGTCAGCATACCACTCAAAACTCGAAGCTCTGTGGTAAGTATGCTAACATCCATTCGAGCATCCTTAACAACTTTGCCGTAATCTATAAGCGTTTTGCAGATCTTGCCAGCAAGCGCAGCTAAACCGCCTATACTAGCGGCGATAGACAGGGGATCTGACATGCTGACGACAATTTTGGTGAGATGTGTTCAGTCACGTTCAGTATGTTCAAGCTTTCTTGATTGGTTGATTCTCGAGCAACGACTGGGATGTATCAGGGCGTACCCAGGCTAGAAACTGGCTCTCACCTCGATGGGTTCGAAAACGTTGGTCGTGTGGAAATAGAATATGAGGGGCAGAACAAAGCACCGTGACAAACGAGTTGGGCGATTTATTTACTCTGCTACTTCGTACTGAGAGTAAGCATGCATAAGCTCGGTTAAAAAAGCGGTCATCCCCAAGCTTGAAAATGAGGCTGTAACGAGGCTTGGTTTGCATTATTGGCTTTCTTGCACCAATGATGTGAGGCATTTTCGCACCACCTCACGAGGCACACTCCAGCCCAGGACGTTCATTCGACAGTTTGAGCAACGGCTTATGCAGCAGCGTATTTCAGCCACCACTCTGCGCATAATCTGCGTCATTTTATTGAAGCATTTTGGTGATGTTGGGGGCCGTTTACAACGGGAGATTGCAGCAAACCTTTTGTTATATGGAAAACAGCTGTTAAACACAGCAGATAACGTGTTAGCCTTTCGGTTCAAGTCTTTAAGAGTAAGATTATTGATGAGAACCAGATGGAGAAGGAATTGTGTTTATTTTCTGACGTTACATTCTATCGGATATAAAGACTGGACTCAGCCCACGTTGACATGCTTGGCTCAGCCGCTCTCGGCATCTCGTACCTGTCCAGCATATACCTCTCACTAACTTAGTGACCACGCATCAACGAACGGATGACCTTTGGCTTTCCAAAAGCCGCAGTGCAAGAATCCCAAATCTTCACAAAAAACGCTCTCACATTCCCAGCATCCCACTGCAGTCCAACATAAGGACCACCATACTCATCCAAAAACCAAGCAAACTCAATTCTGGCTTTTTCCTCATCCACCTCTGTATGGAAGGGAAACCACGAAATGATGCCTTTATCGCCACTGTCCACTTTGCGGCGGAGGATGAGCTGCTGGTTCTCGAGCTTCCACTTGATGATTCCGTACGGGAAATGCGCGGGTCCGACTACGCTGTCGTCGATGAACGAACCGGGCATGTCGACAGGAAAAGTGTCGAAATCACGGAAATGAAAGGGATCGAATTCGCGAAAGTGGACGATTAGTGGAACGAAGCGGGCGACCTCATAGAGATCCTGTGCCAGCGCTTCGGTGTGGGAGACTCTCTTAAAGACTTCCTCGTCGCAGTCCCAGTTAGTGATGCTGAGTCTATCATGCAAGAGCTTCCAAGAGACGGTGTGGTCAGTAGTAATAGTCTTAGTTTCGCCTTCCCAAAGGGTAAACACACCGATTTCAGACAGAATGTCAACGACAATACCTGTCTTCGCACATCGCGCAAGACGATGGCCAGAAACGTTGGGTCGCGAAACGTGGAAATACTCAAAGTCGAAATCATCAGGAAACTGACGCGTAAGACGATGAGCGATGCGAAGAGCAAAGTCAGTGCAACGACCCATATCTCCGTTCCAAGTCTGTTCAATGGCTGGATGGCCGGATCCACATACCTCTATGATAAAGTCGAGGTCGAGGGAGGCAAAGGTGCCCTTGGGATCGCGGACGAGGTCGTGGACGGACTTTTTTGCGACATTGAGCAGGAGATGGATTTGTTCGAGGGATGAGTAGGGACCGCTGTTGGTAGCGGCTGCGAACTCTTTGTTGGCTGCTGCCAGGAGGTCTCGAAGAGGAGTCATGATGGATGAAATTGTTTCGTCAAAGATAACCTGTAACCCTTGACTGGAAAGTGATGGTTAGAAATGGAAGGTGGAAGCGGAGAGTGGGAAAGATGGGAGTTTATGTTGATTTTGAACATGATGGAGAATTGAACAATTGCATTGTGCCTTGAGAAGCACGGTATGTCATAGTGAGGGACGACTATTGCTGAAAGAGACATGACATTGAGAACAATGCCACATGGTAAAGTAAATGGTTTGTTTCTTTTTCTTGAACTGAGTGGATAATTTCATGAACACACTCAATTATCTTTGTAAGGATGTGAATAATATGTACGAACAATATCAACATTTGTCTCTTTAGCTTAGCGAAGACTTGGATTCCTTCCTCGACTTCCTCTTCGCATCAACTCCATCGTAGACATTCGTCGCAGTTATGTTAGTTTGCGTTCCGTACGTGCCGGTATATATCGAAGGTACCTCTCCTTTGCTAATATTCGAATTATCCACACTCCTGCTTTGCAAACGAATAGACTCTTCCCCTCTTCCAACGCACTGTTTGAGCTTTATGAGTAGCGGTTTGTAAGTCGGGAGACAGGCGCATGTGATACCACAGACGAGCTCGGCCAGGGACCATGATGCTGCTGTGACATTCCACCATGTAAAGTCCTTTTGGGGCGTCAGCCATTGTATTCGGAATATTGAAATTGCAATTGTACTTTCGCTGTTAGTAAAACCCTCAATACCTCTACAGGAAGACTTACAAGACTCCCAGGCCAAAGACACCCGACAATAACCGTTTTTGTCCTGTAGGTAATTGAAGCCTCCAAACAATAGGAAGAGGCATAACAATAATCGCAAAGTCGAAAACGATGTGTAATATCGCATTGACGTACCACATCACAATCTGATGCTGGAAACATTTGCCTTTTATTCTCGGATCCCAAACTGCTTGTAGCGGGATGCAGAGGAAGGAGAATGCTAATATTTGCGATGCACTCCACATTGTGACGATGATCATCGAGGTGATGTAGACCCAGCGCATGCGAGAGACGAACATTAGGCGGTAGTATTGGAGGAGGAAGGTCAATTTTGTGAAGTAGAGTGATGCAGCGTAGAAGAAGATGGATATCCAGAAGCACTGGTACTGTTAGTAACGGTCGGTAATATGATATGGGTATCATACGCGTCCGTAGTTAACTAACTGTTCTGGACTCAACGTCCAATCATGCTTTCCTAGGCCATACGTCGTCACTTGAGTTTGTCAGTAAAGTCAGCGTGTCGAATGATAGGGAACCTACTGGCAGCTATCGCCGTCCCGCAACCTATACAGCAAAGCTAGGATGTCGATGTTAGACGGGTCTAATCAGATAAAGTCCGTCACTTACCAATCCCATCACGATGGATAAATCATCCCAACCCATTGATCTAATAGTCCGTCTGCAACAAAGTCGTATCATAACCAACATGGTCCCCCACACCATCAACCCCACCGCAACACCAAGCGCGATATCCGATTTATTCTCATGAGACCTTGCAGCTTGTTCAGTCGTAATGTTCATCGTCGGAGTGGTAGTGGAGAAGAACGAGAAGATGAGAGTGGGGAAAGTAAATGGCAACCAGGGGTATTATCTAGGCCCAGATATGGTCGATCTGCACAAGTCAGGGGATCGTACCGTCATCCTGGTCCAGCATGCAGGGGAAAGAAAAGATATCGCTTGCTGACATCAAGATTGGCTAGATTGATGACATTTTATTGTTTCCCCCTCAAGCCACGGAATAAGAATTGATCGATAATCTGACGGTTGGAATGGTGAGCTAACCTGATGCAGTTTGTACCTCGCGCGGCAGGCTAAGATAAGGTTTGACCCAGCGTTTCAAGGCATCCAACATCCGAGGTGTCCAATTGTAATCCACAAAGCTCACAAAGTGGCGTTGGATGACCGGATATGAATGGGAATACACATGTCTGCAACCGGAAGTTGGTATGCCGGGAATCTGGTTTTCACAATCCAGTGCAAACTCATTTAAGGCTGATGATTGTAATTGTAGGGCAAGTCTTGACGTCAAGACATTTAATTTGCAAGGCGATCGGAAGATAAGAGGCTGGGTGGCGCAATCATACGGCGATTCCAGGCTCTCGGAACGGCCGTTCAATTAGCCCAGGCGTGTAGAAGGTTTAGATGCAGGTGGACTAAGTGCCAAGATCCATGGGATGTCAAGATGGAATAATTACCACGATGCCAAGCGTAGCAGTCTTCAATTAGCAGTGCTACTTTCCCCATGCAATGTCATCAATAGTCGGCTATCATGAACTTGTGAAATTGTTAAACTATACCATCATCACCATTCAAAACCAATATGCTCAGCATGGCCCTCCTCACATCGCGGCTTTACTATTCCTCTCTCCTCCTCCAGACTACAATATGCCCAAATTCTCTTGCCCTCCATCCACTCCGCTCCCCAGTTCGACTCATTCCAAGGATCCTCCCAGTCACCCTGCCGAAGCTGAAGATGCTGAATCTTATCTCCTGTTTTGAACAAATTGACAATGTGAAAAATATCCAGCGCCGCCTTCTCGGTCAGAAACGGTTTTGCCAGTAGCTCTTCTTTGGCTCTAGCCTTGGTAGGTGCTGCTCTGTCGTGCATGTCGAGATAGATCGTCAGGTTCGTCAACTTGGGCATACTTTCCGAGATAGCCTTGAGGTGCTTCCACGGCCAGGTCCCGTCAACCCGGTCCAGGTCAATGGTGAGGTTCGTTAGGCCAGGTGCCCTCTCGCCCAGGTTTTGTATCTGTTCGACCGAAAGAATGGGTCTGTTCTCAAATTTCAATTCAGGGTTTGTCCACTCAAGGTTTTTGAGCGTAGATCCGTGACACTTGATGATAGGTTCAAAAACAGCATCTCGAAGAGTCCCACTCCTCGTCCATATAAGATTATCCAACGGATGAATAGCCGTGATGAAATCTCTAGCCGGTGGTATGATCGACTCCCGTCGCTTGTCAGTAGTCGCTGCTCCTCCGTCACTGTTGTTCTCATTGAGCCTGCGCTGATCTCTTTTTTGCCTCTCGTAGTCGTTGCCTGCGAAAGATTCCGGGTCCGTAGTTTCCCATGTCCCATCAACTTCAAGGGATTTTAAACCGGTGAGTGCACGTGGAAGATCCTCAAATAGACCTTTGCCCTGAGGGCTCACCATAATATCTGTGATGAAGAGGGTGCGTACTTGTGAAAAGTCCATCGCTTCAAGCCAGAGCTGAGCATTGTCCAAATCGCGTCTTTCACGAGGCGTGTCCCTCTGGTCATACCATCGCCTAGACTCACCAAAGTCCCAAAATGCCACATCATTCGGCCCAGGTCCCATCGCTGTGTTCCTGAGCATTCGCGCCAATATATGCTCCCAATGCCATCTAGCCCGGTGGAAAATATCAACAGCCTTTACAAAGTAAGGGTTGGTTGAAGACGACCGAGGCCATGACCCATCGACAGGAGCCCACTCCGGCGTGAACGACAACAAGCCATTCCACTCACGAAAATTGAAGTCATAACCTGAGACGGACAAAACTTGTGGCGCTGAGAGATAGCGCTCTTTGCCATCGAGTTTAAATGGTAGATTATAGCCGTCAGGTCGATCAATACACGTTGAGCCCAGATTGACCATGTGCAATTCTGTAATATTTGAACACATTCGCATGGCTTGATGCACGGATTCGTATGTTCCAAAGGCTGACTTGGTAAACTGGATATTTGGAATTTTAGCGTGAATTGCTGTCGGACAGGGATCGTTGGGCGTCCATTGCACTACTGGCTCTGTCGCAATTATTGGTATCGCGAATATAGCGATCGTAACAAATATCAGGCGCATTCTCTCGTGGATATTGTTTTGACGCGCCATTTTGAACAACAATGAACAAAATCGGCGGTCAGAATATTGTTTGGTGAAACAATAACAAAGGGTCGAGGTACTGGGATGACGGTGGGGAAATATTGGACAAGCGAGGCCAATGACACGGTGTTGCTTATCTTGCTGGCCCACTGCTGCCTGGATGTGATTGTGCTGGTGCAGGGTACCGGGGTTGAGATGACAATGCTGTATTTTGTTCGCAAGTCTCAGTCGCTAACTCTGTATTTTCAAGAGGTATAGGTTAGGTAGCAGACCTTGCGCTCACCGAAGACTTTATTTCTTAATTCCGCCATTTTCTACTTCTATCATTCATCATAGATATTTAATATTATGGGTTTATTGGCAATAATGGAAGCGTTGGCTGATGGCGTTAGGACGGATCTTAAGAGGGAAAATGCTATTTTCAATTGGAGTCCGTACAGTATATGGTGTTACCACAAATTGATCTCCTGAGTACACATTAGTGAAACATGGGAGCGTCCAGAATTAATAATCGGGGGGCGGTCGAGAATTGAACCATCATGTCGGGATTCATACTTTGAATCACTGATCAATGTTTATGCGAAATTTTTACATATAAATGTCTCACTGGAAGCATGCTATGGATTTTCGGTACCGTGCGCGCGCATGTTCACCCAAATGGTTTCAACACTCAAGAAACATCCATACCGCTCGCTTGAAGCTTGAAAAGCCCGCAAGCATCGTGATCTCGAATACGCTGTCAACCTACTCGTCGCAGGAGAATGGATAGTCGACGGTCTTGTCAAAGACGACTACTCCTGCTTAGATGCTAAAGTTGGAGGCGAGCGATGCCAAGAAACAGCAGCTCTTGTTCTTATCCTGCGTCGCGACATGTTAAGCTACCTTAATGAGACTGATACTATCCAGGAATTCAAGCTCCTGATACAAGATTATCGCATCAATCATGCCAACGACAAACACTGGAGCGGTGCCTTTACAACCAAGGATATCCATACTAAGAATAATAATGCATATGATACGATTTTACAGTCCGTTGTCCACTATATACGTTCAGATTGGACCACGTTTCTTAGCTACGCACACACTCTCGCATCATTCAGCGTTCTCAGCACTAATTAATGTGTTATTCCAATCCGGTACCGTCGCCTAGGCGATATCCTCGTGGAAACGACCCCAGAGCAGCGCGACGCTGGCATGGGAGAGTATCACGACGCCGAGTTCCCAATGCGAGCCGACTTTACAAAATTCTCATTCAAACTCATTGATCAACTCTCCACCAAGATCCTCCCAAAGACTATCTCAGCTGTGGGGTTTGGTGAGAAGCCTAGACGGTGCCAAGCTGCTGCTGAGCAGGCTCGCAAAGATCTCTCGAAAGCAATAAAGCGACCAGGCTGTCACGAGGAGTATCCGATCACAATCGGTTCTGTTTCTGCTTCCATGCAGATATTGCTTCGCCTTTTCTGGGTATATAATATTCCCGTCACGGTGGGTATGCCTCGGTTGCGATACGATGGACTATCGTCAGGTTGCAATGGTAACTCTGGATTGAAGGATCTGGACGAGCTAATTACTTACAAACTCACTTCTGCGCCTGCCATGACGTATATACCGACACATGAAAATGGTGGCAGCTTCAGGATGGTTGATACGAAGGAATTGGGCATTCAAGATGAGCCATGCTGGAAACTTCTCGGCTACAGCATGTATCACAAATCGCAGCCTGGTGAGTTCCTCCCCTCGCCATGCGACGATCAGTTCACAGAAGCTCTGAAACAAGTCGATCTAAACCACATCGTGTCTATTTTGGCTTCTTTCATGAGGAATATCCTGCCAGGACGGAAAATCCACCAGACATCGACGCACTGTACTCAATCAACCGTGTGCGAACACGAGAGCGATAACGAGATCGAGATGCTTTTTCAAGGAGGTTTTTACGGCTGTGCCATGAACAAAAACGACGAAGACAACACGACAAGCCTTCTAACATTTCGCGATGCGGTCGCAAAACTGTCAGAAAAACACGATTTACAGGACACTTTCATCGCGCGCCAACAAGGGCCCAACACATCCTACCAGATGCAACAAAAGCCAATCCCCTTCACGTTTAGTCACATTGACGTCTCAACTCCGCGAACAAAAGAAGAAAAATGGGCGGCGATGCTTCACAAGCACAAATCTTCGTCCGAGCCCATGTTTGCAAACCTCTTCACTGTCGGTAATGCAGTGTATAGCATGGGCGATAGAACCGAGGCGGACCGGTTGATGAGAATGAATAATAACAACCAGAAGATCAGAGATTTAATGGAAACACATCCAAGTCACGGCGTGTTTTTACGGGATGATCACAAGGCAAAGTGGAAGAGATGGGAGATTGAGAAACGGAGGAAGAGCAAAGTCAAGTTATAAATAGCTGCAATGTAGACGTGTTTCAAGAGCAGTAATGTATTAACCGTTGGGTCTTTCCGGTACAAACATCCTGTTAACACACCAGAGCAGTTGTGTCGTTAAAACTAAACGCTTAATACATTACTGCTCTTAATTCACCTATTCCTGCATTAACTATCTAACTTTCTCTACCTCTTTAACTTTTCGAACTTGACCAAACAAGTAGATTCCTGTCATCCGTTAGCGTGCATTCCATGGACAGATTTGGGAAATATACATACCTTGACCTTGGGGAATCGCTCATCGTAAAAAGTCTCAACGCGCGCCGTAATCGCAGGACTCGTATCTTCGAAGCCAGGTGCAATAGTAGTGTTATACTCCCTGTACAACGCAGCGCAAAGAACTGTCATCTCCGCCATAGCAAGACTAACCCATTATTAACAACATTTCAACCAAAAGGAAAATCGAATAACTTACTGCATGCCAATACACATCCTTCCACCAGACGAAAATCCCCAAAACCATCGATTCAACTCACCAGCCTTCTCACCCAGCCACCTCTCCGGATCAAACACAAGCGGATCCTTAAAAACATCTTCATTGCGATGCATGATCCAAGGCGACATTCCAACAACCGTATCCTTGGGAATAACATATCCATCGATAGTTGTATCTTCACCTGTAGAGCGTGGCTCAGTGCTAGGAAGCGGTGCGTACAGACGGAGAGTTTCTTTGATAACGGCTTGGAGATAAACACACTTGTCGGCGACTTCGGCTTTGGGAATACCTTGCTTGTTGAGAGATTCGGAGGGAATAGCGCTGACTTCTTCGCGGAGTTTTGCTTGGAACTTTTCGTTGCCTGGCAGGGAGAGGGACCAGATTAGGAACATTAGTGTGTCGCTTGTTGTGTCGATGCCAGCTAGGAAATGGTCTGCGCATTCAGAAGCCATTTGGAGATCGCGCATGCCATCTGGTTTTTGAGTTTCGTGATACTGCCAGAGTCGCTCAAGGATGGAAACATGTTCATCTGAACCCGTTAGTACCACATAAACCACAGGAAGGTAGTGACTTACCCTCTGTAAACTCAATTTCCTGGGCATCAGCCTCAGCGCGAAACTGCTTAAACGCCGACAAAGCATAAGCTCGAATACCAGTATACGTAGTAGGTTGCTGCATCGGCAGAATCGGCTTAACCAACACGCCCATAAAACTCGACTGGCGATACAACCACTGTGTAAAACCCTTCAAGTGAACGATACACCAACTCAAGCGTCGTCGACTAGGATGCAGAATATCCGAAATGAGATTCCTGTGAATCTTGGATCCGCGGATAGCAGCTGTAGCACCATATTTTCCGTACACGAAAGCCGTGATGTTATCCAAACTGTAGTAGTGCAGGGTACTGAAAATCTCACTGACACCCTCAGGTTCTGCATCAATGAGATTCAAGTACCGCCACGCCTGGCGTTCAATCATTCTTGCGGTGGCAGGCTTAAGAACAGCCGTTTTCGAATAGGCATGACTCAACAATTTCTTCCTCCCACCATGATCCTTTGGTGAATGAAATGTAAACAGGTTCTGTTCACCATAGACATCAAACATGCGATAGAAACTAGTTCTACCGAAGCGACTGCCGGGACCATAGATGGTGCGTAGCGCAGAAAGGCTGTTGAAGGAAATCTCGTTTGGCGCGATGCGGACGACCGGTCCGTACTGTTTGTGAAGAGCGTTGATGGTACCGGTGCGTGTGCCTTTCCAGTCTTCGTAGGCGAGACGCCATTTTGTTGCTGCGAATGATTTGGGACCGGGGATGGCGCGTAGGGGAGAGAGGAATGGGTCGATAAGGTATTTTATGAAGAGGGCTACTGCTAGAATAGCAGCTGCTAGTGGAAGGACTGCCATGACTGCAATTGATGAGGAGTCAATTGATGGCAAGGTGTCAATTGACCTCCGACTAAGAGATCAATTATGTATGTCACGGTTGTCTGCTGTGGTGTATACAGATTTCCCCGCACAGAGTTGTCGAGATAAGGCGGAACAGCATTCGATCCAAGGGCGCGCCTTGGAGGTCTAGGGCATGTTTCAACCCCTCAGTGGGACCGTGAGACGTCAGTTAATTGCAATTGTCAGTGGGTTTGTGATGATGTACCGGTGGAACGGTGCCTTGAAACCGACGGTGTTCGGATGTTGACTCCGAGCTCTAGACTGCATTTGGATGGAGATGGCGGAGACGGGACCAATGATCTAGAGGACATAACAAAACCCCTCATGAAGTTCAAGTTCACTACCGGTGATGGTCACGCGACTTCATAGCTTGGTTTCGATTGTAAAATGCCACTTTTCAAGCCAATCGAGGCAGTCAAGATATTGCGATAATTGTGTTGAGAATAAGACATCTTGCAGTGAGAACAAGCCTTATCCAGGTGAGAAGCTTTAAAGGTGTCGCGATGACGTCACTCTTGAACTTGGCGAAGATAATGAATTGGATGTCTTCAATTGCTATCGTATATTCTATACCAACCACTCGTTTATTTCTTCACATCTTTTGCATATCATCAATTTCCACTCTCTCATACAACTCCTTGGTCAAATACCCACGCGACTCTTAGAATTGAGGAGCATTCAGCGCCATAAGCGTCAAAAGTCCAGAGATAAGTCCAGCAGAAGGAAGAGTCAAAACCCAACCTCCAAAGATCCAACCAAGCTGCTTCCAATTAACAGCACCAAGATCGCCGTTCATAAGCGCAACACCAACAACAGCACCAGTAAGACACTGCGTCGTGGAAACAGGCAATCCCAATCGACTAGCCAGCAGCACCGTGATCGCAGCACCAAGTTCCATAGCATAACCACGTGTAGGTGACAATTGAGTGATTTTGTTACCGAGCGCCTTGATGATGTGATGACCCATGAACCAGAAGCCCGCACCGAGCAAGAAACCTGCAATAATAAGGATCCAGATGGGTGTATCGGAATCTTCGGATACAACGCCTGTGCGGAAGGTTTGGTAGACTGCGACCCAGGGTCCTACCGCGTTGGCCACGTCGTTGGAACCGTGGGCTATGGACATCATCATGGCGGAAGCGACTTGAGCATATGTCCAGAGATGTTCAATTCGGTTGTCGTAGCGCTTGGCTTTCATGTGGACGTCTGCGAGGGCTTGAGAAGCGTGGGTGACGCAGTCGCGGGAGACACCTTGGAGGAAGAAGTATTTGAGGGAGTTGGTGACGCGACGGGGATGGTAAATCGGAAGGTGCTGAACAGGCACCAACCAGCGCTCTTCGGGCTCGACATGTTTAACTCGCTTGCGACGACGAAGACCGGTGTTTTCACCACGTTCGAGTTCTTCAAGACCGGTGAGGTTCTGGTTTCCAGTGGTAGTGGCAGTGTCGGTTTGAGTACCGTTCTCAGAACCAGTAGCATGATTATGCTCGTCTGAACCGGGAGATTGATGCTTCTCCTTGTGAGGTTTGGCAATGCTCTCATCCTCGGGTGTATCAGCGCCGTCGTGGGCAGACGCGTAGTAGTCGACAACAATCGAGTCGCCCTTGCCGGGGAAGTACAGGGGAGGATTCTCGCGGTAGAGAAGAGGTCCAAGAGGAATATGCCAAGGTCTCATGCGAGGATCATTCTTGATGACAACGCGATGAAAATACGGGACAAAGAAAACGTAGGCGATGAGAAGAACACCAAAGAATGCCCCGAGAACAATACCAACGGCAGTACCGGCACCAAGGTCCTCCAGCGAAGGTGCAGTAGGTGCCTCGACAGTGATGAAGAGCGCCAGAACAGCTCCAGTAAAAGCGAGGTACACGGGAATAGCCCTCAAAGCCTTTTCAAAAGAGTTGTTGCGCTCCAAAACGCAAAACTTCAATGTCCCAAAAAGGATCGCCGAGAACGCAGCAGAAATAAGCGGCGCAATAGCCCAAGAAGCAGCAATCTGCGAAACACCCCCACTCGCCCAACTCCAACTCACACTAGCCTGCGAAGCAATACCCGCACCGACAAGTGCACCCACAACAGTCTGCGTGGTACTCACAGGAAAGCCCACCTTTGTCGCAAGAAGCAACCAAAACGCAGAGGCAACCTCCGCACAGCTCATGACCAGCATGAGAACACCAGGACTGGCCGTGTAGTGGTTCAGGTCTATGATGTTGTTCTTGATGGTGCCGGTGACGCGGGCTCCTAGAGCGACCGCGCCGACAAATTCGGTTATCATGGAGAGGAAACCGACTTGGGGCATTGTTAGGGAGCGTGCGGCGACCGAAGTGGCGTAGGCGTTTGCGACGTCGTTGGCGCCATTTCCGAAGGAGGAGCCGCAGAAGGCTATTGTTGTGATGGCTAGGATCCAGTCATATTGCTGAAGGGCTGCCATTTTGGCGATGTCTTGGCTGGAGAGTAATACAGGCAGTAGTAGATGAGGCTATACAGCTCTCAGCAGAGTTCAATGCCCAATGATGCTCCTGGTAACCAGATGTAAAGATGAGAGAAGTCTAGAGCAGAGTAACATTCTCCCGCCAGGCTCAACTCTTATAACCACGATCATCTCCTACAGTACGTAATTGTCCTTCAATTCTCAGCCAATTCCCATCTCAACGTCATATATCCCACTCGCCAAGCCAACAACCGATCCGGTAACTGCTCGTCTGCCACTCCTGTGGAAATATCCCGAGCTCTAATTCGATGCATGCCCAAAACGGCCAAGCCTTTGGCATCCACGAATGAGATTTTCGCCTGGCACCGCGTGCGGTCAATTGAAGATTGTGAGTGGTTGGCTGCATCGAGGGATCGACGGGTGGGGGTGTTGCATTTTATGCTTATTTGGACTTGCGATGATGTTATCCGCTGAAAACCTTGTAAAATTTGAGCCAAAGACCCGTTTAAATCCGGTAAGCTTAATTTGCAGTTGGAAGTTAATTCAGGTTGGCAGGCGGGTTCTCACGTGCATGAAACTCAGCTTGATCGCATCATCTTGTCGGAATCGTGATTGATGTAAGTAGCTACTTATTGAAAGACAATTGCCAAGAGACTGTGCCAACACCTCGCTTAACGCTCGTAGATAGTATCAAAAGCCTTGTATCCAATTCCCTTGACAAAACTCTGCATCCAAGGACCCTGTTCCTTACCCTGACTCAGCTCCCAATAAAAATCCCCATGCGCATCTCCATTCACGCGATAAATAGGTCCACCATCAGGTTTGCGCTCATCGGCGTAATAAAACCTATCCACATTAGCCCCCGCCTAATTAACCGAGAACAAAAAAACTTACTTGAAACCGCGGCTTTTATAAGCCTCGGAAGCAGTCCACGTCATGTACGCAGCACCTGACTTGCCAACTCCCGCTGCCAAGAAGCCTGGGATCATGGAGACGTTGAGAATGTTGCCTGTGTAGATAAATGTGCGTGATGCAGAGTCGGGAAGTTTTTTGAAGCCTGCTATTGCTTGTTGGAATGCGATGAAGGGGCTGCGGATGTTGATTGTCATGTTTTCGTTGAGGCCTTCGAGGGAGAGGTCGAAGGGTTCATCCTTGGGGCTGAAGTTTGCGGCGCTTGCTACAGGGTATCAACATCGGATCATGGTTTCATGCTGGGAGGGAGAATACCGTTGTAGACGACTACACTCGGGATACCGAATTTCTGCTTGACTGTTTCGAATGCATTGGTGATGCTCTCTGTCTTGGAAAAATCACTTGGGATGTTGAGGAAGTCTTCGGTGTTGTCCTCTTTGATTGAGCGCGCTGCGACAGCGACTTCGTAACCCTGCGAGCTGAACTTGTTTGCGACGGATTTACCGATGTTGGCACCGTAACCGAGGATGAGAATGACTGGTGATTTGACCGCCATTGTATTGAATGAATCTTATGATTTAAGGATGATGGTGATGGGTGTGTTGAATAGACTGCAGGATGAACTGATGATTCAAAAAATTGTTCACGGCGTCCTCAGGATTATTATATACTCATCATGAAGCCAGAACGGCACATGTAAAGATGAGAATCCTGATAGTTGACTTATCAATCACCTCACATCTAATCAATCATTTGATTCGACGCGCGCGCAACATCACACAACTGAGACACCTTCGCCCATCCATTTGTGCCATCAAAAGTCTCCGAGACCTGACAGAGTTATGGAACTGCACACCACACCGAAAAAGTGGCTTGCTGTAAGCAGCAATTTATCAGCATCGTCAGCCCCCAATAATTTGTCAGCGTTTTGATCATTTGTAAGCTTGACCATGACGCGACAGCGAATCTCAACCAATTATTCCCGATCGAAGAATCAGATATAGAAGAGAAGATGTAAGTTACGATCTAACAGAATAGAATGGAGTGGATTCTTTTGATCCGTGTCGAAATTATTTAAATTGACAACATGCTCTATTTCCCAAACGCCAACGTAGACTTCTGTACCGCTGTCCAGTTTACATGATACTCCAATGCCGCAAATTCAGGCACCTGCATTCTCATCCATAAATGCTTCGTCGCTCACTTGAAGTGTATGCCAGTTCTAGACACTGTTAGAGAAGATTTCCCAGTTACATCTTCAGCATACCTTGATCACATTCCACACCTCATCATACCCATCCGGCCTCGGCACATGACCATGAAATCCATGATTCCGAAGAACCCTTGTCAAAACATCGATATAAGCCTTCGTCTCCTTGGCAGTAACATCCTTATCGATACGCGCCGTACTGAGCTCTTGCATCTTCATGACGCGAAGCCATTTCACGATGCTCTCCCACGTAAGAACATGTCCGCCCGTCGCCAGGGTGGGTGTATCGCTCTTGCGAAAGATGAAGTGAATAGTACCAGAGGGCATGAAAACCGTCTGACCAGGTCGAAGGACCATGTAGCGTGCTTTTTCTTTAAGGGCACTCGGTATAACGGTCTTGTGGATATCAAGATAATCTTGCGTCGTAGCATCCACAATCCAACCAAACCCAATTTCGCCCTGTTGCACGGTGATGAATGTCGCTAGACCGAAATGATCGACGTGCATGGGTGTATGATTTCCTCCTTCGCTCAAAAGCATGAAATTCAGTGTTCTCTCGCGTATCAATCGTTTATCCAACTCGCGAAATTCGTCTAAAAACAGACAATTCTTCTCGCGGAGGAATTCAGGCCTTGGAACAGGCATGTCGTTTTTGATGTCGAGAACGTTCCATCGCTCATGCGGCGCATATCCTTGAGTGAACTTTCGTTTGATATCCTTGAGCGTGCAATGTCGTATTGGCGGGCGGGACGTTGGAGAGTCGAGGATCGTGACCCTGATTTTCTTGTCGAATAGCCGTTTCGGTGGCCAGTCTCTGAAAAGGGTTTCGATTGGCTCGCCATTCCAGTTGAATGGTTGTTGATCTTGTACCACCAGGACGGTATCCGCGTCAACCAACGTGGCTGCTGTTTCGGGATCGCAGAGCAAGGCTTCTTCTAGATTTGGATAAGTCGCGTCTTGGAGAATAGCGAGGATTTCGCGCGCTGCAGTATTTCGATGGGTATTCGTGTCACGATTTCGTTGTAACCAGTCTCTCGTTTCAAACTGAACCTGGTACACCCAGTTCCAGTCCCTCAGCGCCCCCAAAGACGTCGCATTCGTAGCGAGACAAAGAAACCTCGCCCACTTCTCGTCATCCTCTGTGTCGGCGCGACCAGCCTCAACCAGCGACTGTATTTTATCAGCGTAAAGATCACTTTTCTCAAAGAACAACTTGTGAAAGTAGTTGTGCCGTTGTCCTGAGTCCAATATCTCGTCGCGTTTACGCTGGAGGATGCGCAGGCGGTCTTTTTGGGCGGCTTTGGTAAGCCTTTTGTCGAAAGCTTCTTCGTCATCAGAAGCCATGATGGCGTTGCATCGTGGT
The DNA here is from genome assembly GCA_004367485.1 of Fusarium citri. Classification (NCBI taxonomy): domain Eukaryota; kingdom Fungi; phylum Ascomycota; class Sordariomycetes; order Hypocreales; family Nectriaceae; genus Fusarium; species Fusarium citri. The sequence goes on from QHHH01000160.1 coordinate 60,151, forward strand.
GATGTCCGGGGTGAATAGACTTTGGCGGCTGGAGATGGAAAGTCTCCGATGGGTACAGACTGAACAAGGTGGAACTTTGGGAGTGAGTGTTAAATAGTGGGGCTCGCACAGCCACCTGTGCCCCGCCACAATATCACCTTGTACCTGTATCAATATTTGTAGCACGGCTGAGGTTGGAAGGAATGATAGGAAGAGTCAAGAGTGTAAGAGATGGAGATTTTCATTGGCTACATACAGCGACTCCAATTTAATATGAACCGGCAGTTGGACTTGGCGTAACTTCCAGTTTCTCTCATCCACGTTGTTATTGTGACTCAAGTCATGATGCTCTCACTTTCCGTTCGTAGAGTATAAAAACCACGCAGCCCTCCGTCGAGACGAGAATGTAGAAAGTCGCAATCACTGCCTCACAATTTTGTCTGCCAATCAACTCTCCGCATCCTGGGCCCCCACGCCCGGAATATACATAGAATGATTAGAATCAAGCAGACGGCCATCGAATTGGGCGATCCCGTGCCGCGAGTCGTATCGCTTTTTACCGTCGGGTTTTTGACACAACTGGCAAGGCTCAATTTCGTTATCCCGTCGCACGAGAACTTTTAACATTTCTTCTATTTCCAGACAGGAAAATCGATTGTGATTGTTTCGATCGTATGCTCGCCTCATATACGTCAGAAACGCACGAGTGCCATTCCCCAGCCCTCTTTGAGCACTGGGACATAGGCTTTTCCACTGAACCACCGTATACTCGTTGTCACCATCTGCATAGGTAACATCGGGGGTGTCGTCGTCGCGATGCCAATGGACATCCTTATCGATGATGGAGATGTTTATCTTGTGGCAGCTTTGCACATCGAAACTACCACCTACGATGGCCCGCATCATCAACCGCCAAACTTTCTGCTGAAAGTCCCATGTACCATCCACTTCAAAGGCAACATTACGAACCAGGTCTTTGTTAATCGCTTCGACACAAGGAAGGGAAAATAAAAACCACCCACCATAGACTTGTACTCTCCACCAGTCGGAAATCTTGAAGCAGACCATGTCCTGACGGGACGACATAATCAGAAGAGCCGGTTCTGGGCCTTCCAGGCATAAGCTGCTGTTTGTGACAGATGTATCAGCCAATAGTAAGCCATGTCGCTTCATGCGTCTTTTTATAATACGCCTTGACTCATGACAGGCACCCCAGAGTCCAGTATCTATCAGACAAGCAGATGTCTCGAATTCGTTCGCAGGACGACACTTGATGGCAGTATCCAAGTTATATTCAAGGTCGGTGAAATAGACATGATTGAGTCCATATCGTGTTTCATGTCGATTGAAACAGCTGGCTTCCCAGATTTGATGTCTCAACTCGTAAGGTAAATTTGGGAAGCGGTGGAAAGTTCGCGCTGACATTGTGTTTTCGGTGGCTTGGGACATGGAAGGAGGATTCAAGACTGGGAATCGAGGGTGGGTGCAGGTATCTGTCGAGGCGGAAAGAAATGGGTGATGGGAAGAAAAGAAAGGATAAAGACCGTAATCAGAAGTGGGGGGTATTCTATAAGGATGAAGGTTCTGTGCTGCGTGTTGCCTAAAGTATGATAGAATTTGAAAGTAAGGTTCTCATCATGAATCAAGCTTTTCAGTGAAATAGAATTGGATTCTGGGAAAGCACTCCTCAATAGATTGCATGCAACTGATATAAGGTTTGAGAAGCGTTCTTCTCTATAAACTCTCAGAAATGTATTTAACAAGAGATGCCTTTTCTTTTAAAATCATCACAGAACCTGGGTCTAGTACGACGTCGTCTTGTATCTGCATCAGGTGGCTGAGGTCATGGCAGGACAGATAAGAATGGTTGATTGCTATATACAGCGATTGTAGTTTGAACACAAACCGAAACTAGAGCTTCACCTTCAATTTTACGTCGATAGTGTCCCATCCGTGATGTTCCTGTGAGTCTCGGGAGTCATGATGGACTTACTTTCTGTATGGAGCATACCACAGGCGAGGGACAGACTCCGACATAGATGAGTGAACAGGCAGGTGTTCCAACTGTCTGTTCCTCTCAAATTCCCCTTGCGCTTCTTCTTCGGGTGGGTAAGGACGCCATTCTAATGGGTATCTGACTTCAGTATCCCGTCGGACAAGTATTTTCACCGTTTCTTCCATCACATGAGAGGAGCGGTAATACTTCCGCAAGGTTGCACACCTTGGCCTGGCTGATACCCTTGTAGCGGTCAAGATGAAAATCGAACGCGGGTATCTCTTCTCGTCTGTCATACCAGTCGGAAATTCTGAAGCAGAGCAGGTCGCGACCAGATATGAGGACTGGAGTTCGAATATGTGCAGGGGCCCTTAACCATCGTCCTTGGTTCTGGCAAAGAGGTACGTCGTCCAACAGTAAGCCCCGTTTTTTAAATTGCTTTATCATAACAGCCTTTGACTCATCACATGCCTCCCAGAGTCCTGTGTCCATCAGGCAAGCAGATGTCGAGGTGTCATCTGCAGAGCGACACTTGATGTCGTCGGCGTCGGAAACGTCGACATAATTCAGTCCATGCCGTGTCTTCTCGTTTCCGCTGAAACAGCTAGCTTCCCAGATGAGAAGCCTAAGCTCGTACGGTAATTTCGGGAAGGGGTGGAAGGTTCGTGATGGCATTGTGTCTTCGGTGGTTGTTGAGAGCGTTTTTGATGTCTTTGAAGGCGCGGCTGCATTCTAGCTTTTGATGATTTCCGTGATGGATATTATTAAGGGATATCCTTATTCCTCTAAAGAAGATTGGTGTAGCCCTTCTATGATTAGGGTAGTTGCAACTAATGGCGTCTTGGATGTCTTTTGTGAGATGTATCTTGTAGTTGTTGTGCTGGCTATTATAATAACTTAAGTGGTTTTGTAATGTGTTAGTGTTAGTAGAAGGAAGAGGGAAAAAAACCGGATAGAAGTAAATAGTGTATTTTATGTATAGCTGAAACCTAATATTAGGGCAATTAGCAAAGTAAAAAAAGGTCCTGTGTAAGTATTGGAGTTATAGTGCTTGAAAAGTGTAATTTAAGATGGAAACCTTATTATCAGGTGTCCTCGGTGGAGTGTCAATGCTTGATAATGTGAGTGAATATCGAGAATGCGGAGAATTATTTGTAGTGGGTGATGGGAAGAAAAGGATGAAACAGGATGGGGGAAGGACATCTTATAGAGATTCAATTAAATTTCTACATTGATAAATATTGCGTTAAACAAACTATAAAGAACTTGGCGCACTCAGTGACAGATCTTGTGCAGATAACAGCTTGATATAAACCTTCATACCAGAAAGCTCTTCCCAGTCATGCAGACGACGTTCAGGATCATGTTGGAAAGGAGTCTGTTGCGCCCTTTGGAGACCATGGCAGCGATTAATTGTCCGAAGGAGATTATCCTCAGGGAGCAGCAAGATGTTGCTATGTCGCTGGGTATGGCTACCTAGATACCTTCGGGTTTGCACCTTCATTAGCATCAGGTTCATATCTGTAATTGTCCATTGTGCTGATTTGAACTGTACGACTTGAAAACTAACCTTCGAAAAGCTTCAAGTAAATTTCGCTAGGGTTGGAGACGGAGCGTTCAGAGACCTTCTGACTACTGAAATAAACTTCAAGTTTCTACGGAACATCATCCATTATCATCAAACCTTCATTTGATAAGCCTTTCATGGCATGTTTACACTTCCAACCAAACATCATAATTTCTCGCACGAAACCTTCTTGCCCGACCCTACCATAGGGCTTTAGCCAAGCTTAATTCCTTTTCTTCTTTCCCTCCGTCTTTTTTCTCTTCCGCCCACCGAGAGGAAACCTCTGAAATACTCACAGCCATCTGGAGGCTTAATGGCCCGTATGGCAATGAAGGCATATGTGAGTAAACAACTATTAACACTCAATGGCAGACTAGGTCTCTTGTGCTCAACAGTTTTTTGTTTTGCTTCCTATCCACACACACCATGGCTACCAAAATGCCACTCGGCGATGGAGCATCGCCCTCAAGGGATGAGCAAAGCCCAAGCCGTCCAAAGGCATCATTCCGAACTCTTCCTCCCGAACTCCGGCTCATGATCTGGGAGGCTGCCTGTATCCCTTTTGCCAAAAAGGATGGCGTGCACTACATCGACATCGACATGATTGAGGAAGACAACGAAAATGAAGGATCACTTTACACGCGAGACATGGGGTTGTGGAATGCCTGCAGAGAGTCGCGCGACGCCATCGCCGCTCACTATCATCTCGATCTCTTCCGCTTGGCCCAAACTGAACCTTTGGACTCGATTGAGATGCAATGTGCGATCCAGCCCACTCACGAGACAAACACGAGACTTATTGTCTCTGTTATACTCCGAGACCCGCGCTTCGAAAACGGGCAAAATAGCGACAACTACTTCTTCATAGTAGTCTTCGGTCCTTCCAATGAGGGTGTTGAATCTACTTACCATCGTCTGTGCATCTGGACCACTTCTCCCGAATCCTTGATAACCAGAATCGAAAGACTGAACCTCTACCTACCAAAGGTCAAAGGTCCGAGGGAGATTGAGCTCGTGCGAGGCTGGAACCTGGCTCTTCCAATAGACTTCGGCGCGCGAACCTGGCAAGCCCTCGCAGCCGACATGTCCCAGCAGGGCCTCTTCATCATACGGGATATGATGATCGGCAGAGATCTTCCATTTACACTATTCGATACATCCGGCATTGCGTTGCAGCACATCATGCGGCGCAGGAGGAGAAGAGGCTTTTTCGAGATCCTGACTAGGCGGGCGTTTTGGAACAGTCTGGGTTTGTGGGTATCAATTTGGATGCTAGGACTCTTGGGGCTCATATTACAACATTTTCTGCAGGAGGGTGCTTGGCAATAGAATCTCGATTGAATGGCTTGCAATATGACTGGCCATAACTGTGTGAGAATAACCGACATGGCGATGACACTTGGACACTACGAAGGTCCAAAATGGTGGCCCAGACGAGCCGTCAAAGATACGATAGCCAGATAATTACACAATCTAACCTACGAGAACCAACCTCGGCCCTCATTAAATTCCACCAGTTGATTTCTGTTGCATGCATGATCTCTCTTGCAGAAGACATCAAACCCACAAAGATTTCCCTCGCCAAAGTCACCTTTCAAATATTATCATCTGCAATGCCGGTGGGATGTCGGTAGAGGATAACAAAAGTACGACCGAGAATTGCGTGTGAACTGAGCGGAACCGCGGTGTTTGGACCCCGACTGCAAGCGAGCTATCGTAGCCTAAGGGTCTTCTGCCACGGGAAAAAGATAAGAAGACTGATTGGGCAGGTGATGCGGGTATGTCAGGTCTCAGTTCTCGATAACAGAGCCTCAGTTCCTCCAACTCATCACAAAAACGAGTTCTCAGGCCACGAAAAGAGAAAGTTTTCGAGAAAGTCGGGATTCGTTCAATCGTGACTAACGCGTCTATTAATATTAATAATCCCACAAACCATCATTATCCAGTTTCCAGGATTTCTCATCATTCAAAGATCCGGTCTCCATTGCCGGTCAACATAAAAACCGGAGAATCCCAAAAAATTGGAGTAACGTCTCCCGTTCCCGTTCTCCAAAACACCCTTCATTCCCGTCTCGAAGAGTCCGAATGAGCGATATTGTCGTAGCCGCGGGATGGGAGCTCAGTAATTCATATCCGCGGGAAGTGTGTGTGTCAGTCTGTTCCCGTCGCAAAAGTCAGGCCACAGGTCCAAATTCGTAGGCAAATTGAAAAGACAAAAATGGGAGAGGATGGGAGGGTTCTTATGTGCCGTTCGTGCCGAGAAAAGAGGGTCTGGATTCGATCTAGCGCTGGTCTTGGCAAAGCGTGAGCCAAGACTGGCCAAGATGCATGTAAACTAGTGGAGATGAGTCTGGGGATAGCGTCAATGCTGTGAAGTTTATTGACATTTGACATTTGAGATTGGGTTATCCTGGATACTCTGGGGAGAGATGAAGTCAAGGGCATTGACTGATGAGTCTAGACCAAGGTGATTGTAGACTGAAGAGTCCCGTGGACTTGGTACGCGTCTCTTCAAGACAAAGTGATCACCATGTTCTAGAAGGGCAGTACAGAACATGGCATGTGTCCAGACTCTAGCACACAGTGAATAAGCAGCCACAAACTACGGACGGCGAACTTCCCAGTGACCCGCAACTACTCCGGGAAATTGTCCCGCGGGAACAAACAATCCCGGTCAACATCCGGGAGAACCGCAGTATCCATTAACTCCATCAACCATGAGACTCAAAGCTGGCTCCAACACGATAGCCATTAATCATTTTATCATTACATCACAAACCGTTTCCATAATTCGGCTTCTCCATGGGGTAATCTGACCGGCCTATTTTTCCTTACCCCAAGGAATATGGGGTAGACACTAAACCCTTCTTCCCCTCCCCTCCGCACGGGTCATGGTTGAGATTCTCTCTTTATAAGATGGCTTGCAACCCCAAACTTCCCCGGACCAGAAGAAGATCAGATCCAGATCCAGGTTCATCAATTACTTAAAGGGTTCTCATCAGCTCTTCTAGTTTCTTGTGTCTCATCTTCATCTCATCACTTATTCTCTTGGGTTTCACTTTGTCAATCGCCAACCTCCATCTCTTTACCTTGTCCGACAGAAATACGACACAATGGCAGGAGGCGTTAAGAAACCAGTCAACATCTTTAAACTCAAAGATGTCGGCGAACCACAAGGCGTCTTCAATTGGCGTCTCTGGTTCGCAGTCTTTGCATTCGGCTTAATGGGCGCCGCACGCGGCATCGACGAAGGTCTCATCTCCGGTGCATTCAAGTCAAAGGACTTTCAGAAGTACATCCATTTCTCACAATACTCCACCGTCGAACAAGCAAACATCAAGGCCAATGTCTCAGCTATGGTTCAGATCGGTTGTGTTGGTGGTGCCCTCATGTAAGTATCGCCACATCCTCTTTGTTGACTCGGCGCTAACCTTTTTTCTAGTGCTTTCATGATCTGTGATAGAATCGGTCGTATTTGGGCTACGCGACAACTCTGTACCGTTTGGATCATAGGAATTGTCATCTTCATGGCCAATGGTGGTAGTCTTGGTGCCATCTACGCCGGACGCTTCATCGCTGGTCTAGGGGTCGGTCAAACAGCCGTCGTCGGACCCGTCTACCTCGCCGAAATCGCACCCTCCGCCGTCCGCGGTCTCTGCACCTGCGTCTTCTCCGGCTTCGTATACCTCGGTATCGTGTTGGCATACTTTGCCAACTACGGTTGCTCGCGACACATGGGTGACGATACACATGCGCGCTGGCTTGTTCCCACCAGCCTTCATCTCATGTTTGCTGGCTTGATCTTCGTTCTTAGCTTCTTCGTCGATGAATCGCCTCGCTTTTTAATCAAGAAGGGGCAAGCTGAGAAGGCTACTGCTGTCATGGCGCGTCTGCGACAACAGCCTATTGAGTCTGAGTATATTGTTCGTGAAATGACTGCTATTCAGTCTGCGCATGAGCATGAGCTTGAGAGTGTCAACACTTCTTTCATTGGTACTTGCAAGGAGCTTTTCTTCAACAGCAGCAACCTTTACCGTCTGTACCTTGCCAGCATGGTTCAAGTTTTGGCGCAGTGGTCAGGTGCTGGATCAATTACTCTGTACGCACCCGATTTGTTCGAACTTCTCGGCATCCACGGGTCTGAGACTGGTCTTCTTGTCACTGCACTCTTCGGTATCGTCAAGCTTCTGTCCGCCATCACTTGCGCACTTTTCTTGGTCGATGTTATCGGGCGTAAGCGAGCTCTTATGGGCGGCATCGCTCTCCAGACTTTCGCTATGATCTACGTTGGCGCATTCCTCACAGCCGTCCCCGAACCCACTGGTGCATCCGCCGCTGCCAAGGGAGCCATGGCCATGATTTACATCTCAGGAATTGGCTGGGCTCTTGGTTGGAACACAATGTCCTACATTCTCACAGCCGAGCTCTTCCCTCTCCGCATCCGAGCCTTGGCAACATCCTTCGCCATGACATTGCATTTCCTCTGTCAATACGGAAGCAGTCGCGCGACACCCAACATGCTTCTCCCCACATCCGAGGGTGGCATCAATCCCAACGGCACATTCTGGACCTACGCTGCCATCCTTGTCATTGGCGGTCTGTGGGTTATTGTTTCTGTGCCTGAAACTGCTGGACGATCTCTTGAGAGCATGGACAGACTTTTCGATCTTCCTTGGTACAAGATTGGATTGTTTGGAAACAAGGATGCTGAGGAGCAGGATGCTGTTTATGACGAGAAGGAGGAGATGGCTATGAATGCGCATGGGAACGTCACCTATGTTGAGAACAGGCCCAAGGAAATTGCCTAAAGGAATGGCATCAAGATTATTTAGCGACATGATAGTATGAGTTTCACATGAATTAAGCGAATTGATTTACATTTTACAACAACTTTTATGTCCATCTGGTCTTGGTGTGTTTTACCGGTGACTGTACCTTGATTCGCCTGCTCTCTGACGCGTCGCACTCCGGAAGCATGTCGCTGGTGACTCCAATGACGCCATGGTTCATTTTATTAAGCTTCTAGAAGAAATCAGCAAGCAACTGCTGTTAGCCACGTTCATTTGGGTGGCGCCGCTCGTCATGAGACATTAGCGTGTACGGCTATACGGCCCTACCCCAATCACCGCGTCCATCCCTTCAACAGTACAGTAAACAAATGCGGTCGGCAAATTGAATCATCGGAAGGTGTCACATATTTCCTGGTCTGGATCGTAGCAGAATAATAGAACAAGTGGTATTTTAATTAAGCAGCATTATATATCGTTTTAAGCGTTGACTGTATCCAACAGCTCGACATCCCCGCGACACCAGCAAGCTTGTCGGAAACATTCCAATTACCAGGGACAGCCATTTAGAAGACCATACCCTTGGTCTGCTTACCCTTCTCCTCCTCAACCTTCTTAACGTTAATGTTCTTCCAGATAATAATAGACAGAACACAAAGAGGCATGGTAGCAACACCAGTAATAGCCATGAGTCTCATAGTGTGGGCATAAGCACCGACAATAGCCTCACGCTCAAGAGATCCATCCGCGAAAGACTGCTGGATTGTGATATCACCAAAGATGATGGTAGCATTAGCCTTGACAGCTTCAGGAAGACGCTGAGCCAATTGAACAGGCATAATGTTGTTCCAGAAGCCACCGGCAACGGCATACCCAATACCAGCACCGACACCACCGAAAAGACCAGAAAGAGCGCTGACGACAGCGATCTGCTGATGGGTAACGGGTGCCATGACAGCGACTTGGTCAACGGTGGAGAAAACACCTGCACCGAAACCGACAAGGATCTGGGTAAAGGCCAGAAGACCAACGTTGGTGTCCTCAGATCGGAAGGGAATGATCAGGGCGGTACCGAGAAGCATGACGGGAGCACCAACCATGGCAGTCCACTTGATGTTACCAGTCTTGGCAACGAACCATCCGACAAAAGGCGCAATGACGGAGGAAGTAAGCGAGTAGGCGTTGAGAACATAGTTGGCGTTGGAAATGCTCAGTCTGTTGACGACTTGGAGGTATGAACCGAAGTAAGCGTTCCAGCTGAAGGTAGACAGGAACATGATACCGTTGAGCAAACATGATCCAATGATGGTGGGCTCCTTGAGGTACTTGAAAGGCAGGAACTGGACAGGTGCAAACTTGGCTTCCCAGACGTAGAAGATGGGAATCAGGACAACTCCGAGGACAGGGAGAGCGATCATGTAAGGCGTCTTCCAGGAGTTAGGGGCATAAGGAGCCAAGCTGTACGGCAGAAGCAGACACGAGATACAAGCGCAAAGAAGCAGAATTCCAATGATGTCGAACTCAACAGTGTAGTGCTTGAGAGACTGGAGGAATGTGCGGTCCGATCGCTTGCGCGTGATGACACCCTGCTTGGTAGCTGTGCGGAACATGTAGATCATAGTCCCCATAGCAGGAATACTGCATGCAACAATGATGATAGCGAAGGCGCCAAACGCCCAGCGGAAGTTGAGGTTCTCGTAGAAACCAGTGGCGATCTCAGGACTGGCAAACGTAGCGACGATACGAGGTGTGGTGTTGATACCGTAGATGAGAGCACGGTTGGTAAGGGTAGTCATGTCAGCCAGCATGACACCAATGACGTACATAACACCGATGTGTCCAACCCAGTAGAGGATGTGGGCACCGATGTACATCTGGACAGTCGTGCAAGTAGCCTTCATGATCATACCGATGATGCAAACCAGCATCATGAATGCGAAACCCTCGACACGGCCCCAGACATCGATGGCCTTGGCCAAAGGAAGAGGCGCGCAGGCACCGATGATGGAAGCGAGAATACTTCCAATGTTGAGCAGACCGTGGGCACCGAAGCTGGAGGTGATGTAGGGGTTGAGAGCGGAGTCGACGTAGTTCATGATCATATCGACAAATGAGATCAGATAAAGCCTGTAAGTCAAGGTTAGCCAAATGCCTCTCAAAGATAAGATAAGATGAGCTTACATCAGAAACATGCTAATCAGGGTCTTCTTGCCCCAGACAGAAGTAATAGCGCGCACGCGCTCAATACCCTCCTGATACTCCCCATCAGACTCAAAGTCAGAGCCTTCACGTTGAACATGAGCTTGAGTTTCGGGAACGGCAGTGTTCTTTTCCTCGTCGGAGGAACGACCGTCCTGAGGTGATTGAACCATGATGGGGTTCATTGTGAGGTTGGCACAGTTCACTGCTGTATGTTGTGTTGGGATGAAGTGAGTGTAGCGAGAGAAAGGAGGGGGGTTGCATGAGGAACTGTCGATCTTTTTATCAATCAGCGAGGCGAAAAAAATTAATCCACGCGTTAGTATAGACAAGGTCTTGGCGGGTCTTGTGCAGCCGTTGCCGAACCATGAAGGGGGCCCTTGTCTGATCCTTCCGACTGTGCGAGTATCCAAGCGACAACAATAACAGGCACACTTTAAGCTCATGTTTAATGCGTGTTTATTTCTTTCAATTGATGAAGGATCAGTGGCGATTGGGTGGTTGGGCACGGAGATTGTTTCCAGAATCAGATTAGATCTTTTAGATGTGATCCGCTGTCCACATGGTTGCATGCTTAGCGGTCATTCTATCTAATCAATCGGTGGTTCTGATCCGCTGGGGGGACCATCTTATCAGACCACTTTGATCCTGGGTGGCAATTAGACTACATTCTTGATGCAGCCCTGTGGCAGAAGAGGTTCTCAATTGATCACTTTGCTGTCGTGATTGTGAAGCTTCAAGTGCAAATGGTACTGTGCGATAACGGACAGACTGCCGATCAAAACCTTGATCAGCCCAAACCCCTCTCCGGCAGAGCCTGCTAACTGCTAATCGTCTTCCATCCAATCCCTTGTCGACAACCCCTGTCGCTGAACCGGAGCAGCGGTACAATGTCAACTCCGTTTCTGGAGGACCCTGTCGGTTTAGTTCTGCGAGTTTATTCCCAAGCCGCCAGACGACTCCAAAGCCAAGACCATCTAGAATGAACCAAGTGGAGGTAACCTGACCAGAATGAATTTTTCATCACCCGTTCTACTGGTAAAATCAGTGGAGTTTTATTCAGCGAAAGAATGTTGGCTAAACCTCAAAGAGATTTCGCCGCAGGTGCCAAGGTGCTAAAAAGATAAGATCGTTCAAAAGATCAATTGATGCTCTGAGCGTAAGACAGTCTGCGTCTTTTTTTTTTTCGAGTCGGCTAACCTTACTGTTAGAGTTGTGGCGGATCAAATACCCGATCAGTCCCGATATCAATCAGTCCAGACGAAGAAGCCATAACTGTTTGGGCTTAACGTCGCCTTGTGATGTTTTTTAAATGGAGTCTTTACGCGGATGACCTTGATTGATAATTCCGGGTACGGCCGGAGTCATGCACACGGAAGATGCCGTCTTATGGAGTCTGGTCAGATTATTGATTGATGGTTTGACTTGGCAAGGAAACTACATATGGTTCTGGACCTATTAACGTGAAGTGGGATGATGCCGTTGCAGGATCTGTCCTCGATTGGAAATTATCTGGTGATCGAAATCCACTTTTTAGCCATCCGGAGTGAGTCCATATGGAAAACGTATTCCAGAATGATAGTACACGTTGAGTTATGGGAGAACCAGTAAATTCATCATGAGGCTTGCCGCAACCAATATGCAGGGACATCCTGACGCACAGAGAATTTGGAAAAAGAAAGAAAACGATTCTGTTTGACTTAGCTAACATCATAGATATATCAAAAGACTTTATCAAAAGAATTGCGATCGTCAATGGGGTAGCAAAAAGGGAAATGCAGTTGGATACAGGGTAGCGTGATGCTTATCAGATAAGATCTCGATAAGCTATTTGATAAGATAGCGCTGACGATAAGACAGCCACAGCGAAGCCACTGTGGCTGTGCTACTCGATTTGAGGGACCCCTCTGAGGAGACAGTCGTCCAATGGGAACCTGTCCGGTCTCTCCAGCGAAATACGCGACAAACCTCGGATCCTGTACCCATGTCACCATGTGCTCCAGCCGAAAAAGCAATCAAAATCGCCTCACATTCCTCACCAGAAGGAAAAAAAGAATAAACTCTGAATCACGTCAAGTTTCAATGCTTATAATGTGGAGAAAATCATTCCCTTTGTCGGGTATCGTATTTGCTGACACCAAGGAAGTTTCAGATCCCGCCTTCCATAAAACACAGCCAAGAGTATTCTGCTACACTTGAACAGTCACACAGAGAACCTCAAAACGAGTCACGACTGCACATGGCAGAAACGAAGGCGCCGTGTAACAGAGATCAACGGCCTGAAACCATATTGGGCTGTGATATATGATTTGCTTCGTCTGCTTTACCTGAAGTTACATTGATGGACTGCTGATCGTAATAGTTCACCTGCGCTATCAAAGGTCCTTTGGAAAGTATGTACCCCTCCATTAACAGCCTTGGAATATGACAATAGCTTCCGAATCTGTCAACATCGTCCAATTATGGCCTCAGGTGAACCTGATGAGGCCCAACGATCCAAGCTCAACCTTATTCCCCTCCATGACTGACCGTTGCGAAAAAAGCAAATAAACAGCTAGTCTTGCGAAAGAACCTCTTTAAATGAAACACAACTTCTCGTCGGAGACTTCGGAAGTTTCCCCCAGAATTCAGCTGCGAGCACAGACATTCGTTCGCCCGCAAATGGGCAGCGGCTGTTGACTGATTGGGCTAAGGCAGGGGTTACTGTTACAGGATGTGACGCGCAATTTTACAGATCGGCTTCAAGTGTGAAGTCTAATTGATCTGCAATGGGATGTTGGCGAAACTTTGGAGCTTGCCGATGTTGCATCGGGCTGGGTTGTTCCTTGCATATCACGTCAGACTTGTGTATATTACTGTCGTCTGTCCTTCGGCATATAGCCTCTCTCGATTGATGTTTCTTCTGTTTTCTCTTTAAATTAGCGAACGTTTCCTTTCAGCCATGGTTCTTGTCTGATACATCAACACAAACGGAACAATGGACGAACAAGTAGGAAGCATGCCCAGCGAGTCGCGCTCCGCCGAGATCCAAGCCATTCTTTTCACCTTTTCAATTCTTTCAGTTGTGTCGGTCGCATTACGAAGCTATGTACGAGCCAGAATATTACGATCATTCAGTTATGACGATGCGTGTGCGGCGTTGGCGCTTGTACTCGCCCTGGGGACTGCGATAGCTATTGCTTATGGTAGGTGGATCGTCAATGGCTGTGGTGTCAATTGCTAATTTGTTGGATAGAAAATAAATATGGATTGGGTTATCACACGGATGAACAACCCAAGAGTGCGCGTGTGCCATATACAAAGGTTCGTCTCACTCCTCTTCGATAAGGAAACACCAACTGACATGTCAGGCCTTCTACGCATCGGTCGTCATTTACAACATAGCAATGTGCATCATCAAAATCGGCATCCTCCTCCAATACCGACGCGTCTTCGCCGTGCGAATGATCCAGATCATAACATTCTACGGAACAATCTTAATGATATGCTGGACAATCATCATCGCATTCATCAACATTTTCATCTGTGTTCCCGTCTCCAAATTCTGGACCCCCGATCTACCCGGACGATGTCTCGACTCTTTAGCGATATGGTACATGATGGCTGGGTTTAACCTGGTTACTGATCTTGTGGTCTTTTGTATGCCGCTTCCGGTTATCAAGAGTCTCAATTTGCCCAGAAAACAAAAGATTATGCTTTTTGCGATCTTTAGTCTCGGCTTCTTGTAAGCAAATCTACTCTATTTGTTGGTGACGTGACTAATGATGATAGTGCTTGCGTTGTCTCGATATACCGAATCCACACACTCAAGATGGCCGCAGAAACAAAAGACCCGAATTGGGATAACGTCGACGCCGCCATTTGGTCATTCCTCGAAGTAACAATCGCCATCATCACAGCCTGTCTACCCACTCTCAAGCCGCTGTTCTCCAAATTCATGCCCAAGATTTTCGCAACCTCATACGGTCGAACCAACGCTCAAAGCTATGGTGAATCACCAAAGAGCTTACAACTAAGAAGTCGCTCGACAAAAAAGACTGGAGGTCGGAACACACACGTCACTGATGACACCACCACACTCAGAGGGGACGGAGCCCCGATAAGTAGCCACCGGTCTGGGATCAGAGTGAGTATAAGGGCTGAGTGTGATGGGTCGGGTGATGAGGAGACTCTTGTTGGTGGTGAGGGGGGTGGTATTACTGCCAAGACTGTTATCACGCAAGAAAGGGAATCGTGGAATGAAACTGGTCCGAACCAGAGTAGAACATCATTCTAGCTGTATTATATTCTTACTTAATTAATGACACATGAGAGCACATAAGAGATGAAATAATTTACTCACTTTATGCTAGCTTAGCCTAGGACTTGTCATATTCCACGCCTTGAGTTTGGTGATGACCACCTTTGTCGGATCATATTTCCCTTATACTTCAATCTTTTCTGTCATGATATCTTCTGCCTGGTCATGCTCATGCCAGTCTTCCAGTGATTGTCGGGCCTCAGCATACCCACCCATTTGATGAGAAGCGGGCTGGTCTGCAAAGACAGCTGCAAATGCAGTATTCCGCGGATCGAGATCGTAGGGCAATGGTCTCAATGATAATAACAAATGATTATATTCCTGATGTATGGATATTAAGAACCAGTAGACCAGCAGCTCATTTTCATTTTCACCCATCTTGAATGTGCTATGACGTTGTACGCCTCGAATACGCCTCTAAGACGAGGTCCGTGAGCGTGGGATAATTGCTATTCCGCTTCATCGAGAACGGCCCTTGCAAACCCAAGGTACGCAGTCTCTCGTGGATTATTGTTCTTAGATAAGATCATGGCTAAAGGTATTGAATCTTGGCCAGGGAATCAAACGATAAAATCGCCTCTTGCCAGACTACCAGGATCACAGCCAGAGGATACTGTACCAATTGAGTGCAAGGCAGTGGATCAACTCCTCGATAAGCAGATAAGATAAAGCTGGTAGATAAGATAAAGATCCAGCTATCTCGAATGACCTCGGCAAGGACAACTTGAAGATGGGAACCATTGACTACGGCAAAAGGGAAATCCAGAATGAGAAAGATATGTCTTACAATCGCTCTTTGTTGAGCACCATTTCCCCAACAAATTTACCACATTAATAGCCTGATCGGCAGTTCCCTTCTGTAAACCGCCGCCGAAGGCTCCCCTCAGTCCGCGAAGTCCCCGCAATTTGCCCCATTCTGCGTACTCGGTAGTAAATCTGATGCCGAGTGATCTCCATCACCTTCATAATATACCCCTGTGAAATCTTTTCTATAACATCAATTCTTGCCTAATTCTACAGTCTCAACAATACTCTTCTCTTGATGTTAGATGGGACTTTGGTGATCTGATATACTCGACACAATGCCGTTCCTATCATTTCCCTCACGCGACCTCGCGACCACTCTCCAGCGCTCCTCTTTCATCGAGGCAATCCAGAAACATGATCCATCTTCACTCGCAATTCTAGAGAATGATTCTGGCGCAAGTTTCTCTTATGGGACTTTGCTGAATAGCATTGCTCATGCTAAAGATGAGCTATTGTGCAAGTCCGGCAAAACAGATATCTCTGGTGAGAGAATTGCGTTCATGGTGGAGAGTGGGTATGAATATGTCGGTATGTATGTCTTGGCATGAATCGTTGAATTGGAACTAATGGAATCACAGTGACACTTCTGGCTGTTCTTGCTTCCAATGCCATCGCTCTACCACTCGCACCAGCATTCCCTGCTCCAGAGCTGCGCTACATCCTTGACAACAGCGACGCTCTAGTCTTAATCTCATCAGCCAGATACGCCAGCAAAGCAGAGGAAGTCATCAGCAAAGATCTCGCCAGCACACCGATCTTCTACCAACTGGATGGAAGCGGCCATTCTTCAGCCGGCGAAAAGCAAATCGAGCTTGGAGAGCTTTCAGATTCTCAGCAGGGCGGAATGATGCTCTTCACTTCTGGAACAACAGCCCGACCAAAGGGTGTCGTACTCACACAAGCCAATCTCACAGCTCAAGCATCTAGCCTGCTAGAGGCGTGGCGCTATTCGCCTAGTGATCGACTTTTGCACGTTTTGCCTCTTCATCACATCCACGGCACAGTGAATGCGCTGCTTACACCACTTCTCGCTGGAAGTAGTGTTGAGTTCATGTTTCCGTTCAATGTCGACAAGGTTTGGACGAGATTAGCAGCACCTTTCCAACAAATGGAGAAGATGCAGGTTCCTATTTCTTTCTTCACCGCGGTACCGACGATCTGGGCAAGACTACTCAAGCATTACGATTCACTATCTCCCGAGATGCAAAAGGCCGGAAAGGAAGCCATCTCACCACGAAATCTACGACTGAACTTCTCTGGCTCGGCAGCCTTGCCCAAGCCTATTCGGGATGGCTGGATCAACCTCTCCGACGGAAACATTCTTCTCGAACGCTATGGAATGACAGAAGTTGGCATGGCGCTATCATGCGGTCTTGCAGACATTGATCGTGTAGACGGTTCAGTTGGCTGGCCTCTTCCTTCAGTAGAAGCTCGTCTCATGGAGACCGATGACGAAACCGGCGTCCAGAGTGTGGTTCAGCCCGGTGAAGAGATCGACGCTGCTGGAAAGGAGCGCATTGGAGAGATTCAATTAAGGGGACCAACGATCTTCACCAGCTACTGGCGAAACCCTGAAGCCACAGCTAAAGAGTTCACTCAGGATGGCTGGTTCAAGACAGGTGACATCGCCATCCGTCGCACTGTCTCAGGCTCAGGAAAAGGCGAATCTGGCACATGGGCGCAAGGACCAGCCTATTTCATCCAGGGCCGTCGCAGCGCGGATATCATCAAGACAGGCGGCGAGAAAGTCTCAGCCTTGGAAGTTGAGCGCGAAATTCTATCTCTTCCTCAAATCGACGAATGCGCCGTCGTGGGATTGCCCTCAGAGTCCTGGGGCCAGAAAGTAGCAGCAGTCGTCGTGCTGAATGGGGAGGAGATGACGCTGCCGCAATTGAGGGCTGCGTTGAAGCCTAGAATCACAGCGTATAAAATCCCGCAGGATTTGATGATTGTTGATAGTTTGCCGAGGAATGCGATGGGCAAGATTAATAAGAAGGAGTTGGTGGGCAGTGTTTTTGGGACAGTGGAGAAGATTAGGAGGAGGAGTATCGATATGGGAGCGAGACGATAGATGGCAATCGACTAGTAAGAGGAAAGCTGTATCTAGCTATGATAAAGTGAAGATTGAGCTGCATGAATAATATCTGTTTCATTATGCAGGTCAAGATGCCATCGTTGTAACCGGGATGCTTCCCCTCGATGAACCTGGTCCGGAAGACGGGCCGTTGAAAGATGCAGCAACTGAACCGGGAATAGTCTTTGGAGGTAAACTATGTAGCCTGTAGTTCAACCAGATCAAGATGATGGATGAATTGAATCAATTGAAGATACGATGTTGTACTAGCCTTCGATGAAAGAACGTTTTAGACCGGCCGGGCCAGGTGAACCGGGGTCATCCATACGATCATGCCCCACAACAACATCGGAAATGTGACCCATTTGGGATTTCTATATGCATGTTGGTTCCTTCCAACGGATGAACACATCTTGTTGGTTCGCTAAACAAGCATGTTTCATGATGTGACTATAACAATGTAACATCTGCTGTTCAATGTGAACCGTGCTCTTTTATCTCTCAAACACATGTTCTGTTCCTAACTTGACTGTTACGATGGCTACCGTTGACGCTGATCCAGTTTTGCACCCCGATGAGGAGGTAGGTGACGTTGAGAATGGCCGAGATGACTGCTGACAAGTGTGTAGGTCCTTGATGATAATGACTCCTCACGTGGAAGCGTGCGTGCAAAGAGGGAAAGAGATGAGGCGATGGACTAATGGTGGATAGGACGTTGCTTCTTCGACACAAAGTATCTCAAGTTCAATTTTGAGCTATCGACATGAGAATGGAAGAACATACCATCGATACAAGGAAGGAAGTATGCATCGCCCACCACCATGCTTGGTTCTAGTGATGCTAAAGGTTGATTGTAGAATACCACCTTCCGAATGATGATATTGAAAACGAGCGACTTGGTATGAACACAATCTCGCGCCACAAACATGGTCCTTTTCACTGACCCAGGCTAGATCTCCAGCACCACCTCTTCCTTTTGACGTTGGATCATAAGCTCGGTCTGGCACCTCCGAACCAGCCCGACTCCAAGGTCAAACGTGTTCTTGATCTTGGTACTGGAACGGGAATTTGGGCGATTGACTTTGCTGATGAACATCCTGAGGCTGAGGTAGACTCCATCGTTGCTTTGTGCTTTGATGCATACTGATATCTTAGGTCATTGGAATTGATCTGTCCCCAATCCAGCCGGACTTGTGAGTAGAGACCGGCTTATTGATGAATGACTTATTCATATCTCACCAGTGTGCCACCGAATGTCCGCTTCATCATCGATGATATCGACGAAGAATGGAACTACGCCGACTCATTCGATTACATCCACAGCCGAATCATGGCCTTTAGCATCAAAGACTGGGAAGAATACATCCGCAAGATCTTCAAGTAACCACTAAACCCTGACCCTCCCTGACCCCGTCTAACATCAACAGGGCACTGTCCCCAGGCGGCTTCATCGAAATCCAAGAGATAAATGGCGCCATCCTCTCCGACGACGAAACACTCAACGATACCCACGCCCTAACAAAATGGTTCAAGCTTCTCAGCGCCGCCTTCATAAAACTCGGCAGCACAGCCATTGAATTCGACCGCATCAAAGCCATAATGGAAGAAACCGGTTTTGTTGATGTTGTGGACACAAGGTTTAAGTGGCCGACGAATGCTTGGCCTAGAGATAAGAAGTATAAGGAATTGGGGCACTGGAATAATGCCAATGCTATGGGTGCTATTGAGAGTTTGACTCTAGCTCCGTTTACGAAGGCGCATGGTTGGAGTAGGGAGGAGGTGGAGATGTTTCTTGTTGATGTGAGAAAGGATTTGAATAGTCCTCAGATCCATGCGTATAATCCTATGTGAGTTAAAGGATTTGTTGGAATGGTTGGGTTCGGTCTGCTAACGTATTCTAGATGCTCTATCTATGGAAGGAAGCCGGAGAGCTCAGAATAGCCTATATGCCATATCTTGTCTTGATGGCATTCACATATCTTTCTCTAAATATGCCTTATTGCATATCGTCTTCTATATATTGAGCCCTCTTGTTATTTTCAAACTGATCAAGAACTTCTTCTTCCGTGATATCGCCGAATCTCAAGCTCTCAACAGTCAAACCAAGCTCGACATCTACAGGCACTAAACACTGTTCCAGTTTCCAGCCGTGCTCAATCTCACACGCAAGCACAACAGTGACGAAACCAGACTTCTTCTCATCCAAAATGATGAAAGCGTGAGGATACATCGGCAATTCCTCCGCCGGACTCTGCGCTGGGGGTTCCGGTGCCGAGTCCAGTGTTTTTTGAAGAAGATTGACGAACGATTCAATACAGTCGTCCAGACCCTCAAGTCTCTCATCGCCGGTATAGACTTCGAAGATATCCGGCTTTCCATGACGCCCGTTGGGCCAATTGAGGATTTTTCTGGCGTAGCTCTCGGTCGCTCGGTCACATATTTTCTGCACCGCGCTTGATGTCGTACCGTTTGTTGGGAACGCTACAAGCGGCGCGTTGTCGAGCGCGTAATGTAAGCCTCTTTCAAAAAGTTTACTTTGGTCGTCGGCCATGATGAGATTGTTGTTTGTGTGATACAGTTACGAGGTTTGTTTGATGATGCTGTTTGTGTTTGTTTCAGTGGGTAAATGACGTTTGATCAGCATGACCGAGAGTGGTCGGATCCGAGCACGGAAAGAACCGAGAGCCTTCAACCAAGTCGGTCATTTTCATTGACGAAATACAAAGATGAGGCATATCCCTTCCCTCTGACTAGAACATGACGAGACCCATAGATACGCTAGTGGTACCCATCTTGGCTCATCCGGATCCAGCCTTTTCCACTCTGAGCCGCATTTTCACATCAAGATCCGACGATGCGATTGGTTACCCACAATGTAGGATCCAACTCCAAGGCTACAGTTAGACCCGGACCCTCAGATATCATTTCCAAGACGACGCGATGTTTCCCCACCACTTTGAAACAAGTTAGAACAAACGGATTCAATCGCTTCAACATGGAAGGCCACCAATTGGATGGAACAAGCACTAAATGTGCATTGCCAGTTACACACGGTGGCTCTCAGATCTCATTTTTGAACAAATGCTAAGGCTGACACGATGTCCCCGTGCAAACAAGATAAGGTTAGAACAAACGGCTGGGCACGTTGCGCCGCCAATTGAAACAAAGCACTAGCACTGCACGTCAATGGGACTGTTCCTGGCAGTGTCCGCTCGGGAATTGTGTTCCCGGTGATATTTAATGCCACTGAATCACTGCCAAAATTTAGACTTTATCATCATCAACGCCCGCAACGGTTTTGCTTTTACTACCCCTCTTCCACAATCAACTAAACCACACACATCTTCTTACATTCATCTTCTTACATTCATCTCATCATCAGAATCTGGCATTCATAATGAAACTCTCACAGCTTATCACTCCAGCTCTCGCTGGCTTATCAACCGCCTCCGATGCGGTAGACACTCTACTCCCTGTCTATCGAGGCATAGCTGACTCTCCCCAGTGCGCTGCCCTTGCAGAGGAATTTCCCCGCGACGTCGCGTACCCCGATTCACGATTTTATAACCTATCCAAT
This sequence comes from Fusarium citri, assembly GCA_004367485.1. Lineage (NCBI taxonomy): Eukaryota > Fungi > Ascomycota > Sordariomycetes > Hypocreales > Nectriaceae > Fusarium > Fusarium citri. The sequence continues at coordinate 81,437 of QHHH01000160.1, forward strand.
GTCTACTGGTCTGATCGTCAAGCTGAAGTTCATCCTTCTTGCTTCGTTACTCCTCGCTCGACTAAGGATGTTTCTAAGCTCATGAAGCTTCTCACTTCCCTTGACGCGTCATTCACTGTCAAGAGTGGCGGTCACACTGCTTTCGCAGGTGGCTCAAACGTCGACGATGGAGTCACTATTGACTTGAAGTATCTCGACGACATCACCGTATCAAAGGATCGCAAGACTGTTTCCGTCGGACCTGGAAATCGTTGGATCAACGTCTCCGAAGTTCTGGACCCCATAAACCTCGCTGTCGTGGGCGGTCGTGTCGCAAGCGTTGGTGTCGGCGGCCTTATTCTCGGTGGAGGAATTTCGTATTTCTCTGGCTCCAAGGGTTGGGCTTGCGATAACGTGCGCAACTTCGAAGTCGTGGTCGCTTCAGGCGATATTGTCAACGCATCGGCCACCGAGAACACTGATCTCTACTGGGCTCTTCGAGGTGGTGGTGGTTCCAACTTTGGTATCGTTACGCGCTTTGATTTGGCTTCCTTTGAACAGGGTGATTTGTGGTCTACTTCGCTCATTCACCCGGGCGCGATGAACACCACTATCATTCCCGAGTTTCAGAAAATGACTGTGAAGGGACTGTCTGAGGATCCGGATGCGCACAGCTACTTCGTCCTGACCTACCAGCCTGACCTTGGCGGCTACATCGCTCTTACGAGTCTCTACCATTCGAAGGTCCCTAAGCCAGCCGACAGCGTGCCGACCGTCTTTTCCAACCTCTCAGCTATCCCAGGAACCCTGTCAAATACCACAATGGTCGCCAACATCTCTACACTCTCCAAAGCCATTGACGTGCCCCCGGGTTCCCGCCAAACATGGTGGGACATCACGATCTCCGCCAACTCATCCGATTTCCTCACCGACATCGTCTCCCGATTCGCCGATCGCAACGCTAAGCTCTTCGAACTCGGCAAGGTCACGCCCTACCTCGTATTCCAGCCTCTCTCCGTCAACATCCTCGAAGCGATGCAGAAGAACGGCGGCAATACTCTCGGTCTAGACCCCAAGGACGGACCATTGATGCTTATCCAGATTTCTACATCTTGGGAAGATCCGGCGCTGGATGATCATGTGGAGGAGACTTCACGGGATTTTATCAACACAATTGAGTGGATGGCCAAGGATCGTGCCTTGGACAATGGATTTATCTACATGAACTACGCAGGCAAAAGCCAACAGGTTCAAAAGAACTACGGAGAGAAAAACGAGCAGAAATTACGAAGCGTCATGGCCAAGTACGATCCCGAAGGCAAGCTAGCCAAGCTTTGGAATGGATACTTCAAGATCTAACTGAGACATTGACGGTCTAGATTGTGCTGGAGACGTAGATTACTGAAGATCAATAAAAGACACGAATTTGATGTACAAGTGCTAATGCAGGTGACGTTGAAAGTGACCAATCAAGATTGAACCCGATGTTCGGATCAAATGACATCCGGTGAAGATGCTGCTTACTTCTGAGACATACTACTGTCGGCATTGAAACATCCCGAGACTAAGCTTACTTTTTTTAGAAACAAGTTCCATTGCTATTCGTTGGAATTGCGCCGCCAATAAGCAGTCATCATGTAGGGTCGAGAAAACATGCTCATCGTGAGAGAACATGTCATATAGTATGGGTTGGCAATTGGTGCAAGTGTTCAATTCACCAAGATTACCGGTATTACGCCAACTGATAGACTACGATTTTAGTCACATTCCATCTATCAAAGTGACTGAGGGGCATCACCTGTCGTGGTGCAGTCGTCGAGTTTGCACTGTTCGACCAGAGTCTGTCAACAACTGCTATTCAAATTCATTAATGGCAGCTTTCCGAGCATTGAAACAATCAACAGCTCATCGGTGATAAAGCGTAGGTTGATGGTTAGAAGAGGAATAAGTGTGCTTCTGCTATCTTGGCTTTGTGTTCGGGGTCTGATCTGTCTTTCTGCAAGCTGCTACTATCTGCGAGGGAAGAGATGTCATCTGAAAGCTGTGTGCTAGCTAGTCGTTAGCAAGGCTGGGCGGATTCCGCCGATTATGGCTTAAACGATAGAGTGAGTCGGACAAAGACGATAGCTTGTTGCAGAGGTCCGCATCACGCAGCGCAGGGCGTGGTGACTCTCAGCGTGTGGTAGTGTCTCGAACCCGCGGCAGGCGTTAGACATGCAAATTGTCGGCACAGATTGATTTATAGCAATCGAGTTAGCGAAGGAATGTGTCATGGGGTGTTTCTCGCGAAGCCTATGGAGCATTGTCGAAGACGGCGACACCTAGAAATAGCGGGTACAAGAAGCGCAACAGACGACAATTGTGCATTTCGTGATGCTCTCTTCGCAGAGTCTTCTTCAGTTAGTGCATTGCAGAGATAGTTTGCATGCCTTCTTCTCAACGATGAGGTGGTTCGCCTGTTCTCTCAATCCCATCGCATATCACAGACGGCTGTTATGTGATGGCTCCTCAGGTGTGCGACAATGAGTGGTATCCAGTAGGTTGCCCAGGTCGTGCTAGATAAGCACAAAGAGATTGCTTCCTCCTAGTATATCCCGGACAGGAGGTCAAGGGTACCCATGATGAGTTGATCCAAGGGCTTCATGGCAGTCAAGTCTAGCATTCTGTCGGACACCTGTCATCGCGAACATAAGCAGGTTACCAAGACAAAATGCACCTTCCTGATCGTGAAGTGCCCGAGTCCCATCGGAACCGTGTGCCTAACTCGTGAGCCCAACTCGTGAGCCTAACTACACTGCAATTTTAACCCCCTCCCAGGTCTGCTGTACCTCGAGCCCTCCGTCCAATTAAATCGACAGCACATTACTGATGTAGTAGTGGAACACCTTCTCCATCTCTCACATGACTCTGGACTTAGGCGTGTTATATTGTCTAACTCGATCATTTTATCTCGTGAGCCTTATTAGTTTAGCTTAACGCTCATCTAGTATTGAGATTATTTCCTAACAGGTTCTCAACGGTTACTGGAGCTCCATGCAATTTGTTAACCAGGAGAATTTGGCCCAATCTGGATTGTCAATTCAAGACGTATCTTCACCCGAATCCTCTGCCAGGTCATACTCAACAGACAAAGATCTCTGGATCTCCTCTTCCTGTGACTCCATCACCTCTTCCTCCACGATCGTCTTCTCCGTCTCACTCTCCTCGTCCAACCTGACCCTCTTCGCCGGATCGCCCTCCTTCGCACTTAAGTGCGTATTGATTGGTAGGCTTATAGTCCTTCCAAGGGGTGCCCTGATCTCCAGAAATCCCATCCCGCTCGGCATCTGAGCAGCCATATTCTCAATACAAGCCATCTCATAATGATGTCTCAAAGCCAACTTATCCACCTTCCTCGGAATATTCGCCGTTTTCCCGTTGAAGTCTGTTATGAAATCGTATGGTACAAACGCGCGGATCCTATGTGTGTCGGGATGGATTGAAATGAGACGTGCTTCGAAGAGATGCCGGATGTCATTCATGAGAAGAATCCCGTTTTTGTTGGACCATGTATTTGCCCACGCCCGCGTAAGCCTCTGGTCGCTCTCCTCGTTATCCAGTTCCTGATCATCAGGGTACAGGTAAAAGTGCTGCTGCGGTATGATATGACAGACTTGTAACCCAGGTCCAATCGACGGAATAATACACCAAGACTGTCCCTTTCCAGATATCGCGCATCTATCAGTATGGATGAGACACTCATGTCGGAAAGTCTCCATCGTTTGTCGCGCTTTTTCTGGGGTGATGTCCATTTTTGGTGGGACGTGGAGGTGCTTGATGTCGTCTTGCTCATCATCTATTGATGAACGTGAGTCCGATCTGCGTCTTTTTGGTGATTCGGATGCTCTGCGAGGTTTGGCTGTGCGTCGGAAAGGTAGTCTTGCGTAGCGAGGATCTAGGGAGGTTCTGTCTAGTGGGATGTAGCGTGGTTCTTGACGACGCGTTGGACGAGGGATGTGCTTGGCACATTCTTCTGCATACTGGTTAGTGACTCAACCAAAATCAGATTCATGATATATTATGGCTAGACCAACTCTTCAAATGATCCTCCAACGGTTTATCATCACTAATCTCACAAGGCTTATGCAAGATCACATGATACGTCACAACACTTGGACTCTTCGGCGACGAACTCTTCAACCCAGGAACTGGCAACCCAAGATCCTCATCCGCCACGAGAGAAGGAAGCTTGCGCTTCACATCATCAGGCGAATCAGCCAGCATAAACGCGACATTCTCCCATGGATCTTCGGTGCAGGGTATGTCAAAACAAAGACGCATCTCATTGACAACATCGCGAAATGTTATGAGATTACTACCAGGATGTTGGTAGAGTCCTGAGAAGTGGAAGTCATCTGGGCCGGAGAGAAGGTGGATGTTCCAGCCGTGGATGCGCATGGAGGGGGTGACTGTTGTCATGATGGGCTGGGTTGCTTAATTGAGACACGACGCGATAACAGTGAGGAATGAAGATCGCGGGAAGATTCTTGGGCGGGTTACTGTTTATGGACTAGCGGCTTTATGGATTTATCTTATCTCATCCTATCGCTTATCGTTATCTGTTCTACCATTATCGACGGTGAAGCTATCAAGACTTTACCATGTTTCTCATCAATATCTACATATTCATCAATGGTTACTTGTCGAAGTATCTGAAAATAGAAAATCGTTCCATAGAAACTCGCCTGGTATGTGCCGCCGGCCAGCATTGACTTTTTCGGGTTAATTATATCCCGAATCTCTGTATGTCAATTGTTGCTCACGAGACTACCCTGAACATGACAGAACATTGCTCTGTTCTATGCATGCCCGTGAGTCAGTGTGCACACTTTAAGAAGTTGTCAAAGCGTACATCTCCCGTCCAAATCGTATGTCATGTCTCAGATAAAGCAAAGAAGACAAAAAATCTAGAGCTTCTCTGCATATCGGGCTGTTGGCTCTAGCATCAAAAACATGCCATCTTTGCTGACAATATTTGGGCTTGCATTAGTCGTCGAGCTAATGGAGATAGATCCTGAGATAAGAGCCATGAGTTTCATTACAATCTACAGCTTTCCTGGTAAGGCTAAGAGCCCGTTTGTCTAGCTAATCGGGTCATCCGTATGACTCGCACAGACATAGTATTACACTTTCGGATAGGAGATTGGTCTATGTTCAATGCACTATAGGGCTGGTGGTTCTGTTCCAAAACGTAACCAGCTCGCGTTAGGTTCAGCCACCGTCTGGACACAGAAGAAATTATCCTTGGCTCGTGAGTCTTCAAGATGAGTAATGAAGTTGGGGGCTGAGGTCTAGATGTGATTATTTCCACTCTAAAGCTTCCCGCGAGTAGAGAAAATGACCGATATGCCGGCAAAACAACCCCGTAGCTTTCTTGGCCCTCCTAGACTTGTAGCTGTAGATCACTAGCAGTTAGTCGAGACCATATCGTGATCAAATCTGCACTATCGACCGGCGGCCGCATCCGTAAGTCTAAGATCGGATGTTCAAGTCTCTTCAGCCATCCGAGCGTGCACATCCAGTGGCACAGACACCCGGAGAGAAGAGACAACTTCTAGGGAGCTAGCTTGGCGAGCTTGCTGTCGAATTGAGATGGACACACAGGAGCCGACAAACTTGTGAGGCGGTCTTCATATTTTCTTTTCCCAGTGCCATGTTTTTGGAAAATCCCTACGTTTGCAAATATTGAACATATGTGGTTAAAGTTCGCGCTACAGGAACTAATCTTGGTGTGTAACTGGCCCCGGCAGCTGCGATTGGTGCGGGACGCCGGATCCGTCTAGACTACGCGTTCCATCAGAACCCTAGAATGTGGGACCCAGGAATCTGGATAACAGTTATCCGGACCTCGAAATACATGACAGTTAACAACAAATACCTTGATTTCTCAGCAATTAACCAGCTAACAAGAGTATTCCAGTTAGATCTGAATGTGATTACTCAACAGATCATTTGGAAGACGGCAAACGGTTTCGGTGACACACAAGCTCATGGTTCAGCTTCACGATACGCTGTCGATGCTACCAATCGTTGGGTATACGAATATAATCCGACGGTTCTTGCACGAAGGATCCGGCCCCTTTACTAACCACTCATTTAATTAGATGTTTATGGATTCCCAAATGAAGCTATTGATGAAGACATCTATTGGCGATCCATATCTCTACTCGCAGTAATTGGTCAGGAGACAGTAAAGGTTCTCTACAATCGTGTGCCGTAGTCCTGTACCCCTCCCATGATACCCAACACGTTCCTTCAAATTGCAACCTCCATAACCCTAAAAACAGGATCCAAGTCTGATATCGCCTTCCCCGTTACATTAAAACCCCTACATCCTGCACACAGGCATGAAGAAGTCCCTTCTGCGAGTCAGCTTCCCAGTCAAGGACCGTTCAGCCGTCCTCCCCTAGCAAGAAACTACTGAAGTCGCTAAGATCGTTGGTTAAGGGGAATAGGCAAAGTGGCTTACACCCTGGAAAGTCGAGACACGCTAAAACCTTGTTGTATGGATAAGAAATACTACTCTGTATTTAGTAATTATTTATCAACCAACGTTCTCCCCTCTGGTGGATGGCAACCACATTCTTTTAGTTGTTAGTTATTCTTCTCTTTTATTTACTTAGCTTTAGACTTTGAGACAGTCTATCAGACCTCTCTTGCCGTCCTTCGGCTTGTCGATTCGTTGAGCGTCTGTCGCTTGTCGGCCATTGTCGAAAGTCATTTGCCGATCATCACATCTGCAGATCACTCGAAATGGTGGAAAACAGACAGCCCAGTCTCTGGGTAGCGGAATGGCTTCCATTTGTGATCGCAACCGTCTTTATTGGACTCCGCCTCATGAGCCGAAAGATCACTCGAGTAGGGTTATGGTGGGATGATTACGCCGCAATTGCCTGCTATGTTTGCGCCATCATTTGGGCTGTTCAAACACCGATATGTAGGTTTTGTCTTTATCAGAAGGAATGGGGCGAACGCTAATCTTGGCGCAGGGATTCTTAATGGTCTTGGAAAGCATGCGACCGATATCGACAGAGACATCATTAAAACGAATTCGATCATGATGCATCAACTTTACGCCATCGAACAAACATATACCTTCGTCGTTTACCTTGCCAAAGTTTCACTGTTGTTCTTCTACTGGCGAATGTTTCGTATTACGAACATCAAGATCGCCGTATACTCATTGCTTACACTATCGACCCTTTGGCTCATCGCTCGACTTATCGTCGGCACCATCCAATGTCTACCCGTTGAAGCATTCTGGCAACTTGAGATGCGACCAACGGCCAATTGTCTCGTTGAGACGCCCAAGTATGTATTTGGCAGTATCATTTCTCACATCCTCATCGATGTCCTCGCTATTATTCTGCCTACGATACAAATCAAGAGGCTCCAGTTGCCTCTGGTTCAGAAGTTTGGTGTCCTTTTGATGTTCTTGTTTGGTACACTGTAAGTTGAACGAACACTGATGTTTTTCTGCTAGCTAAGTCCGTTCAGGGTGTGCGTTATCGGCCTAGTCGTCGCCATTGCTGGAGCAAACATTGCTCCCGACTCAGTTGATCTTTCATGGGATCTTGTCAATACAATTATCTGGGGAACAGTCGAGATCAACATGCTCACTGTCTCAAGTAAGTGTTGCCCAAGCTACCTATTCCGCTATTGCTAACGTCTCATTTCAGCCTGTCTCCCAACAATCCGACCCGCTTGCCTCTCAATCGGCTCAAGCCTCGGTATCGCGACCACCAGCACCGTCAGCGCCAACAGCTTCGGACAAAGCCACTCCCGTCCAATCCCGAACCAGTCGATTCGTCTCTCAACAAAGCCCAAGGATGACCACAAGGACGAGACAAGCTCCACGTATGAGCTTGCTACTCGCATGGAACACAATGGAGGCTCGATATCTGACTCCGAGAGTCATGGTCCAGGCAATCATACGGTGGTGTCTCGCGTCACTGTGGAGGACCAGGACAATTATCCTAGTCAGGCACCTTCGAGGGGAATATTTGTTAAGAACGAGACTTTTGTTACGTACAAGAATTAGAAAAGTAATCTTCAGATCTAATGGCCTGTATAATACACATTCTCTAAGTTACCTAGCTTGCGAAAAGCAAATGCGGGTAATTTTTAAATTTTCCACAAATGTCGATTGTTGGTCGTTAACCAACAGCATAACGGCGAGATAGTGATCTGCAAATCAACCGTCCCTTCTTGGCTAGTTACCGAACTGCAGGGCTGACGACCGGGGAGAAGAAATATGATCCGATAGTGACGATCGCAAGTTAAACTCTATGCGGTGTTGGAACCGACTGTGGCGTCATTCGAGGCTGCGAGATATTACCACCTACGGGGATGGTCAGTCATATTGATACCCAAGGTTGAGCCTGCCACACACTATCAACGCCCTTATTATTCTCATTACTATCCATGGTCAAAAAGGAGTACGTGTGCGTGGGGTAGTATGCCAAGGCTGTCAACTGCCGGTAATGTTGGTTATACACACAAAACATAAAGGCATGGACTTACTCCGCATACTCTATTAATAGGCATTTAGTAGTTATTTACCAGGTTACATTATGATATGCCGCCCGGTCGCGCAATTGATATCACAAGAAGGCATGACACAATCGGAGTGAGCCACTGTACCTGGTTGGTAGCTGTGACGTTTGGCAGGTAAGAGCAAAGGCTTCAGGAAATTCGAGATTAACTTTGCAATGGTTTTCGATCTACCACAAGCCTTGTTATAGTTTCTATTCTACCTAGCAAGTCCTTGACCTTAAGTGTGCCTCATAAGAACTTCCATCTACTGGAGCTTCTGCGGCAATGTTCAGTACTCCTGTTGACCCTTGTCGCATGTCAATTAATAATCGGCCTACAATAGGTTAATCAGGATTTTCTTGCCTCATGATCTGAATGTATCCTGTAGCCATCTTTCAGCTCATCAAGTTCGGCTCCAGGTGGTATCCACCAGTCGCGGAGACCTTGTTGTCAATTCGCAATTGGTCTGGAACGTGTATGCCATATAAGTCGTGCGTTACTGCTTGAGCACAAGCAAAATGAAATATGATTTCCCTGTACCAAACTATTTGTGGGTCGTTGGGTATCTATGCATAAATCAATAGGACCTGGTTTACAAAGAGCCTAACCTTCTGTCATGGACTTCCTTGAAATCTTCAACCCTTTCCTAAAGCCTGTTTTGCACACGCGAGTTAGTCATGTCGGTGAATCCCAAAACTGAGCTACCTGGGGAAGTAAATGATATTATCAACAAGCCCGAGATCGTATCAGCAGTTCGACCGCAACAAAGCGGATGTCCTATTGCCAGAGAGATAACCCATCGACTCCAAATACCACCGGTTATTGGGAAGTCCAAGTCAGTCGACGTCGGTAATGTCTCCTTATCACGGCACGACTTCTGCCCTGAGTCGGCATGTTGTGTTCTTTGCCGCTTCGTGGCAAAAATGAGACCTACTGGCACGAATAAAGCATCGCTAGGATCGGTTCACTTCGTCCTCAGTGAAAACACGAATTGGAGATTAAGAAGATGGAACATACTATCAGAGGGCGACCACATTCTGGATCTTGTGATTGTGGTTACCAGCGGAGCGAACGTATTTCATACAGTCCATCAGTCCGGGACAAGAACCTTCCAAGACCCACAAGGTGGGCCAGAGGGTTGCATACTTGGAATCCTCCGTTTCTGGGGGTATGAGAACCCGATTTGTAACCCCCCAGCGCCCAAACTCGACACATTAACATACATCACCAACCAGGCCAAGCAATGGCTACGCCTCTGCGATGATTCTGATGAAGCCTGCAGATCCCTCATTTCGACTTCAACACCCCCAATTTGTCTTGTTGACTGCAATCGACATTGTCTTGTACATGGTTCCCAAGGAATGCGCTACGTTGCACTTAGTTACGTGTGGGGCAAGATTGGGCGCAATTTCAGCCTTCCCGAAAGACAGTACGGAGTTCCACTAGACGGACTTCCGCGTACTATTAGTGACGCCATCATGGTCACCAAAAGTCTCGGGTACGACTACTTATGGGTCGATATGTTATGCATTGATCAACAGAGCGAGGAGGACAAGCATCGTCAAATTGCTATCATGGACCGAATTTATCGATCAGCTGATCTGACGATCATTGTTGCAGCTGGTGATGATTGCGGCTATGGAATCCCCGGTGTGAGTGAAAAACGTCGCCCACCACGGCTGTCGACGAAGATCGGTAATACAACACTCGTCGAGGAGAAAAAGAAGGCAGTCGACGAGTTTGAAGCTTCGATTTGGCGCTCAAGGGGTTGGACATTCCAGGAAGGTCTGCTATCAAGGCGTCGACTTGTATTCACCGACAGTCAGATGTTTTTTTCTTGTCTTTCGGGCCAGGCCATGGAGCGCAGAGAGGGTCCAGAATTCTCACACCTGGAGATGGGGGACCCACCATTTATGCGTCAAAATGTGAATTCCTGGGATACTAGCTTCCTACAAACCGGCGGCAGCCCTCGCACAACCCTCAGGTCAAATAGATATGAGCACCCGGACAGAGGCTATGGATTTTCAATCTCTTTTGCAGAGCTGTTGGAAAAGTACTCGGCACTAAATTTCTCATTCGAGTCGGATATTGTGAATGCTTTCCGGGCCATCGGCAATGTATTCGCTCAAAGAACACCCCCAGTGCTCCACCTTTATGGTCTCCCATTTATATTCGACAACGAGTCAACAACTGCTAGTTCCTTAACCCGGGGGCTGGCATGGTGCCTGGAGAGAGGTAATGAAGAGGATGTGCGAAGGCCAGGCTTTCCATCGTGGTCCTGGTTGGGATACAGAGGGCCAGTGCGTTGGGGCGCGGAACCTCGCCAAGATTATAGCATTTATTCTACCATCTTTATTGACAGACAATGGACGGTGAAGACTTTTTCTCATGTCAAATCGATGATTACCACTAGCAACAAGAGATTTGCCCTCTTAGAGCTGTTTCAGTGGTGGCGAGAGTGGAGTGGTGCGAAACCATCTGAAAGACTGGCGCCATCGAGCCTAATTATATCGGGATCTATAATCAGACGGGAAGCTTGGTCGGGCACTGAATGCACGTTACAAGAGGAGGGATTGAACATACCAGCAGGCTACATTCTCACCAGCAAGGTAGCATGGTTTTCCAATTTCCAATACAGCGTTGGGAAGACTCTCGTGATGTCGGCAGATGGATGCAAGTGTCTTTTGGAAAAGCTGAGACGGGGCAGCTGGAGGGCACTTCTACTTACCGATCAATTTCTCCTGATCATCGAGTCGGTGGCTGCTGATGCCGGGAATGGGCCCTATAGACGTGTTGCAAGCAGCGATCTTCATGTCTTTCATAAAAAGAAGCTTCGACAACTGGAGACGGACAGGTTCATTAGAAAATATACAGATCTTGTGGATATCGAGTTAGTATAGCCATATCTGTAGTGCTCTTTAGATATGCAAGGACCAAATGCAATCGAGATCTTGACCACAGTTGCATAGGTGGCGAGGACGACTGGAGTAGACTCTAGATAATGTATGTGCGACAGGAAGATCAGGAAATTTCCTGTCCAGAGAGCACCAAGAGGGCGGCTGTGATGCAGCATGCGGTATGGCTTTGAAAGTTTTGGAAATTATGGCTTGAAGCTATCAGGCTGTTTATGAAGTTCCTTCCCTTGGAGCAAAAATGGGTATGAGAACGATGTTGTTTTCGGGTGGTTGAGGTGCAAGCTGCTTTACAACACATTGTCAACCTAGAACCACATGTACCTACTGATGCAGCATGTGGATGGTGCGTTGGAACGGTGAGAATATGCTTGCAAGATGTAGAAATCTCAAGAAAAGGAGCAATGTGTTCCTTATAATATAAATCTCAGTAAACTATAAATTTTAAGCATAGCGCAATGATCTGTTGAGGAAACCTGGTCAAATATCTGTTGATGGATCTTATTAATTACAGTCAGTGACTGTTGTAGTAACAAAAGAATGGGTATGCGTGGGGTAGTATGCTAAGAGTGTTAACTGCTGGTGTTGTTGGTTCGGTACACCTGAAAGGGATAGATCAACGACACTTACTCTATAAATAGGACCTCGGCAGTTATTCCTCAGCAAACATTTCAACAACCAGCCGGGATATCTCACGCGGCCAATACCATACCTTGGATTCAAGATACGGAAACCTCTGGACCACAAACCCGAGACGCGAAGCCTGACTACAACACCGCATGTCACTATGTCCGCGCTACTCAGATTTATACCCCGTCGCACAATAATAAACATTCACTCAGAAATAAAGCCACATCTTGATCAGAGCTTGCCGCGCGTTGAACCCTTTTCTAGACCCTGAAAATAAAACCGTCTCAAGACAGTGGATAGAACCACAGAAGGATCTGCACCTTGAACACTGGTGCCCGGAGCATTAATGCCGTTTATACCCGTATCCACAAACGCTCCTTAGCCCTCAAATCTGAACCAATCGGGATCCGGTGAAATAATCTTCCCGCTGGCTAAGCTTTCGGCGGTAGATCGCTCAGAGAAAAAGGCCCGTGAAAAGAGAGCACTAGGCAAAATAGTCTAGTCAGTAGAGGCCCACTCGAGCTTGCACAGATGATATCGTATTTTGACCGCTCTAAACCCTGCGGCTGCAACCGAAGCTAGAGCCTCAAACGGCTCTAAATCCGCCGTAGAGGATCTCTCCAAGCCTATCGCAGGACAGAAACTAAGGTTTCACTGGAGATTTAGTGCGATTGTATAATTTCAGGGCGGGGCTTCTCGATCGCCACCGTTGGATAAAAAGAGATCCCTTGAACTTTGTTTTCCCTTTTCTCACCTCCGTTCTCTCCTCTCGGTCTTCAATTCGTCTGGGCTTAGAGTCGCCGTCGCCACAATGACAGACTCGTCATCCAAATCCTCCACCGACCCCTCCCACGCCGTCGACTCCTCCAAACAAGCCAACAACGCCCTTTTACCCAGCACCAGCGACGACGAACACGATGGTTTCCACAATGATCACCAAGATCATCTTGACATGCAACGTCTTGGCAAAAAGCAACAATTCAAACGCACTTTTTCACTATGGTCTTCTATAGGCTTTGTCGCGATTTATATGGCTACATGGGAATTCGTTTTAATTTCGCTCGCGCCTGGATTTACGAATGGTGGTTACGCGGGTGTTTTTTGGTGCTTTGTTACGACTACTATTGCGTACTCTGCTGTCGTGGCGAGTTTGGCGGAGATGGCTTCTATGGCGCCTACTTCTGGTGGTCAATATCGTGAGTTCACCATAGCAATTGAGTAAGATGTTTGTGGCTGACTGGAAAAGACTGGGTTAGTGAATTCTCACCACCAACATACCAAAAAGTCCTCTCCTACGCCTCAGGCTGGATGACAACACTAGGCTGGCTCGCCAGTTTCGCAAGCAGCTGCTACACAATCGCCTTCCAAGTGCAAGCCTGCATAAACGTCACTAACCCCGACTTTGCATTCACACCATGGCAAATTGCCCTCATTATGTGGGCTGTTATCGTCATCACCATCGCGTTCAACACATGGGGTACCGCATTCTTCCCTCAGCTCGAAACAGCGAGTTTGATCGGCCACATCCTTGGCTTTTTCGCCGTCATGATTCCGCTTTGGGTTCTTTGCGATAAGAACAACGCGAGTGATGTGTTTACGCAGTTTACTGATCAGAGTGGTTGGGATAACATGGGCTTTGCGTATATTTCTTCGCAGATTTATGTCCTTTGGTGCTGTTTTGGATCAGACTCTATCGTACATTTGTCTGAAGAAGTCAAGAACGCAAGTATTATAGTACCGAGGGCTATTTGGTGGTCGTACGTCGGCAACGTGTGCTTCGGATTCATCATGCTGATCACCATGCTATTCTGCATCGGGCCTCTTGATCCGGTTATCGCTTCAGACTGGCCGTTCATCACGCTCTTTGATCGAACTGGGTCACAGAGTTTGAACTTGTTCTTTAACGTTATTTTGTGGCTGTTGGTTTATCTGGGTAATGTTACGACTCTTGCGACTTGTGCGCGTGAGACGTGGGCTTTTGCGAGAGATCAGGGTCTTCCTGGCTCCAAGTGGATTGGCCATATGTAAGTTGTCCTTCTTCACACAATTTTATGAGTACTGACATTTTCCAGGGACAAGAAATGGCACATGCCTTTCAACGCAGTCTATCTCATGTCCATCGGCGCCGCCCTCCTAAGTCTCATTCAAATCGGTTCCGAAGTCGCTTTCACAGTCCTCGTCTCGCTCTCCACCCTCGGCATCATGTCGACCTACCTCCTAAGCATCGGCTGTGTCCTCCTCAAGCGCATCAAGGGCGAACAACTCCCCTTTGCACGATGGAGTCTCGGACGGTTCGGACTGGTCATCAATGCATTTTCTGTTCTGTACAGTTTGTTCATTGTCATTCTGTGCTGCTTCCCGCTTACGCTGCCTGTTGATACTGCGACGGCCAATTGGGCGCCTTTGATCTGGTTTGGTGTTATTCTTATTGCGGCGGTTGCGTACATTATGCATGGAAGGAAGGCGTATACGCCTCCTGTCAACTTTGTGGAGGGTGTCAAGATGCAGGGTGTTGGATTACAGGAGTCTACATGAGATATCAGTCTCTTCAAAGTTATACAAGCAATAATGTCTTCATTGTTCATAATGCATGCTAATCAAATATATACACGAAGTGACACTTCATCCTTCATCCTCAGTCCTCACTGAGAAGGAATACGGTAAACTTGGTATTCATCCCCAGCACTAACAGGGAAGATATTAAACGTAACAAACCCATCAGGATGTTCCGGCTCAAGTCTAACAAAAGCCTGCGCCGCATGCTGCTGTCTAGTACTAACCCAATAAGCGCCCGCAGGAAACTTCATCGTCTTGGTAAACATCTCGGTATTAACAGTCGTAAGCGCAATACCCTCATACTTGGTCGGCGCGAGGGTAGCTTCAGTGATGTTGTACGCTTCGACTTCCCCTTCAAAGTCGACTGCCAGTTCGTTCACTTCAAGACCGGCGGCACGAAGCTTGGTGGCTGCGTGGCCCCATGCGCGACCGAAGATGTATGCTTCCGGACGAGAACGTGTGAGGTTTGACTCGGGAGGGGTGTTGTTGCCGAATTGAACGGGGACTTCGGTGAGTTCACCTGTTTCGGCGTTGATGTAGTTCCATGTCGAGTTTGACCAGCGAGGTTGTTCGCGGACAATAATCTCCTGATCGTTGGTGATAAAGTCTGCGCGTGCTGACTCGACAGTGTCGTAGATCAATTCAGCGTTGTCAGCGGCTGTTTGAAGAAGAGTGACAGCAGCTGTAAGACCAGCTGTGGTTCGACGCTTAAAGTATTGATCACCCAGACCGATTCCTCGTGTCTCGGATAGAAAGGCGAGACCTTGGCCTAGGAAGACGGTGACTTCACCACGTGTGTCCGTGACAAAGTCCTGGAGGCGGATACCCTCGCCTTCCTCTTGGAAGGCAACGACGTAGCCACTCGTGGTCAAGTTTTTGTTCTCCAGCGCAGAGTGAACCTCAGGCACGAAAAGTGACTCAGCGAGCGATCGAATATCCTCATGAACATTAGGATTCTTAAACGCAGAGAATTGGCTGTCTTGGGAAGGTATAAATGTCTTGTTGTCGTACGTCAATCGTCGAGCAGCACCATACTCATGACAATCAAGATGAAGATGAGCGTTGAACTTTAGATTCAACGCTTTGACGTCCATGGTTTGCTGAGAAGCCATCTTCGTGTGGTCCCGGTTGGGATCAAAGCTAGTCGCCAAATACCGCTGGAAATAAGTCGCTCCATCAGGATTGTACCTTGGCAAGACCATGATATCCAACTTCTCCAGAATAGAAGCTGTCCACTCTGGTTCAGCATCCATCTTGCCCAGAAGTGCAAGAATAGCTTCTTCACCCGCTGGTTCATTTCCATGAACATGGCTCTGAAACCAGACACGAACCTTGTTTGTTCCATTACCAGCCATCTTGGTCGTTTGAAGAAGAGACTTGGACGATGAGAGGACAACGTAGGGAATGGAACGGCCTTCTTCAGAAGAGAAGGAAGGATTGTGGTACGTCATCCAATCATTTCGTGATGCGAGAGTCGCAAGGAATTGTTCAAGAGTTTGTTGTGAGTTGGGAGTGGCTGTGCCGTTGGCAAAAGCCTTGTTTACGCCATCGGGTTTGAGAAAGGCGGGTGAATAAAGCTTGCCGTCAACATCGGGGAAGTTGGCAGCGACTTCTTCTGACTCTTTGGCAAAGGGGACTTGATTGTCGGCATATTTAATCTGAGCAGCCGCAGTCCCCAGAAGGGCAGTGATGGTGAGGAAGTGCATGATGAATTGCCGTACTTGTCCTACCGAAAAAGATGCAACCTCAATCGGGGGACCTACGTCAGCTTTTATACCCGACGATCAAATCAATGACCAGGCAATTGAGTCAAGAACCCAACAATCAGGTTCTCAGTCCGACTCAATCACCGATCGAGCTTCCCTTCTCGTCGTAGTCCCTGACGTTGTTATCTTTAAGCTTAACAGATCTCCGCGAAATATGGGTACCGAGGATCAATTGGCGAATGGTGGCGTGGTCCAACCCCGCGATTTCTACCTGCCAAGACTCGCGATGGATGTCCAAGATACCTTCGGACTTGGCGCTCCGGTCACGGATGGGAAGTTTACCGATGGCGGCTAAGGACCGTCGGGTATGGTATCTTTGTCGTCCGATTGAAGTTGAGGGGAATGATAGTGTTTTGTTGTGACGATGATTGATTTGGTGCTCTTGGTGCGGTGACTGGGGTTACACGGCGACCAGAATGAGCGAACGCTGTACCACTCTACACAAGGATTTGAGACGAAATTTAGGATCTGTCAGTGCTCAATAAATACCTTGAAAGGTAAGCTGGGATCAAAGTAGGCATTGGTAAGAGAACTTGGTGTTTGATAAGTCTAAACCACCTCGACAAAGTTATAATCCACCTGAACCTCCATCATGGCTTTCGCACGATACCTCTGTTCAGAATATGAATATCCGTAACCTCAACCTCCAGCCCCATCCTGTGTGCCATAGCAAATGAATCAAGTCTCTCCGCCATATTTCTTCAGCATACCCTCAACAACGCGAATGTTCTCTGCCCAAAACTCCTTCTTCTCAGCCATGGAAAGCTCTTTGTCTGCATACTGTGGCATTAGGAAACGACCGAATCGAAACCATTCCATAAAATCCTTCGTACCCTGGCTCTCCCAATGAGCCTTCCACTTAGGAATCGTATCCCAGAAAGCGCTGCGAAGCTCGTCGGCTTGCGCATACTCAGTCCCAAAGCCGTTTGGGGCTCCGTATCGGAAAAGCATTTCCAAGCAATAGTCAGCAGCGACAAAGGGGGCACTGGCGCAGAGCTCCCAGTCGATGATGGCGTTGATTTGCTTGTGGTCTTCCGCTGAGACAATGATGTTGTGAAGACCCATATCAATGTGCATAGCAGCGATCGGACAGTCTTCGACGGTTATGGGGATCTGGTCCAATCGGGTGTCCATGAATGTTTGAATACGAGCCATGTATTCGTCCTTGTAGTCGTCAATGCCTTCTGCTCGACGCAAGCTGTCAACATCATGTAGAAGACGAAGTTGGAGCCATTCGCGCACGGAGGTGAAGGGTCCTCCGAGGGAATAGTGCCGGTCAGGTCCAACAAAAACACAGATAACGCCATTGACATCTTCTGCCGTCAATTCGCCTATTTGACGAGGCAACTCGGAGGGATAGATGGGCAAATCCCAGATACCCTGCCAGGCTAGAGCCATCTTGCGCACGAATTGGAGTTCGTCGGGATGGGGCATCTGGGGATAGACTGTTTCTGCCATGACGCCAGGAATATATTCCGTGATATGCCGTCCGAATCCGGTCATCTCTTGATGCTCTGCTTCGCCTGGGATAGAATACACGGCAGGCATTGGGATCACGCCTGGTTTGACTTTGTTGTAGTTATCGACAAACTTCATCAACGCGTCCATGGAAGCCACCTTTCCGTGGGAGCGCATCTGAACGATATACGCGGTGTCGGGCTTGTCCACGACCGTCACTTTGTATGAGATGCTGAAACCTCCGTCTGTAAATCTACTCGAGGTGGCGACCGTGTCACCAGTCGCAGCGAAAATGGCTTGTCGCATTTCTTCGTCCGTGATCTCGATCTTCTCGGGAACCGAGAGCTCTCCGCTTCGTCGATCGATTGTGATGCAATATCTGTCGATAATTCGTGGTGTATCGTCACGAGGCTCGAGTGACGCTGAGAAGGTGAAGTGGGTGGGTGTAGTGCTTATTAGAGCGTATCCGACAATCTTTCCCTTGGTAGGGCCGATAACGTCAGTGTAGACATATTTCAGGATCGCCTTGTCGGCCTGAAACCGGTCCATGATGTCGGTGTCGGGAGATGTCATTGTGTCGGGTTTGTAGAGTTCAGAAACGGACGCGATGAGGGCGAGGGAAAGATATGGTTATATGTCGGGGGAAGGAACGGCTCGGGATTCCTGACGCGCGTGATTCACAGGCCGATTGGAACAATCCAATGTGGGAAGGAGGAGCTTAAATATCCTCCTTCTGTGTTAAATCTTAGGAGGAAGGTGTGCTCTTTTTGTTCCCACTATGTTCAGTGCAGCCTATCATGAATTGCAGCAGCCTTCAATCTTCAATCGGGCCAACCAGAGACTGGCCGGCCAGTGAGTCAATGCCGAAGGTGTAACGTCGGGAATCAGAAACTTTAACCTTAATTATCTCGTCCGAGCAGCAGATCATATATTCTATCTAACAGTGAACAGATAGCTAAAGAAGACCCCGTTCAAGACGCTCATTGTCCCATGTGAGGCTAGCATCGTCAGTTAACACCTTCGCAGCAACATCCATAGTACAGCTCAAATATATTTCCACGAGGGTAGTCCGTGAAAGCACAGTAATTGTTCCCTCAACCCAAGCCGACATAGTATACGGCTGCCCAAGCCTGAAACCTGAAACAAGTTGCCGAAGTCTGGGGACGTCGTTGTCAAAGAGGTAAATGGAACTGTGATGTGTCAGAGCGATGCAAAAGGCCTCATGAAGGATGCTTACGCCTTGACCGCTCCTGACCTGGCGTATGGAGACTCCCCAAAGGAGATGGCAGATTGTCCTGCAACGGCTGATACCCAGGGGATGCTGGTGTAGCCTATCTTGTTTGAGGCTTCCAAGCTGGAGTGTTGAAGCGAGTTTGTCAGAGGTGGTTCGGGTGCGGCCTGACTGATGGATGTTGCTGCGGCGTCCTCGGTAGTAGAACTCCATTGCCGAATTGTTGCTGCTGTTGGCCTGTCGATGGCCGAGGTCGTTTGCGCCTCGGAGACATCGCTTGAAGAGTACGCCTCTACTACAGAAATAGTGGAAGAAGATACAACGCTGTCGCTATCGCTAGACACAGAGGGTTGCGGTGCTCCATATTTCAGCCGTGGGCTCCTAAACCGTTGAAGTTGTTTCTGTCTCCGGTAACAGATGTGACCGAAGGAATGTCAAAGGCAAGGGCTACGGCTAGAGATTTCCGTAGACATTTTTCAGGTAAATAATACAATGAAAGGAAGCATGGACTGTAGCTGAGGCTAGCGGTTGAATCTAAGTCCAATCGACCATCGTGCGAAAGGGCACATTTCATGATGGCAATATAGATGCAGGAACAAAGGTAAACTTTGTGGCTGATGAAGGCGCTGTGGACTGGTTCAGCTGTCATAAAAAGATCCTTAATTTGTTTCCAGAGTCTAAAGGGCCTGCTACAAGGCTATGCCCATCCTATTACTTCGTACTACTCCTGTAGTATATCCACTCCACAAGTATGACGAGTCAGGTGAGCCTCTCTATACCACCTCAACAATGCTAACATCATCAACCAACACGGCACTATGAGGCCCGCCTGTCCTAAAACAGTACATGGAAATCTCAACGACATCGCTGTTTGTTGAGGCAGTTACAGTTATCTCCTTCTTAGAATAGACAAGAGGTTGGACGGGCTCGTCAAAGCGGTGCATTGCACTTTTGCCACCGATAACAATGTAATTGTAACAATAAGGGCCACTTGCAGGGTTTAGGTCTCTTGTCAATGCGAACCAAGCTGAGATGACGTATTGGCTTCCGGGTTTCATTCCTGAAATCGTTTGCTTGATTTTGGGAGGTTTGTTGGTGGATTTCAATATGCCCATGTACCTGGTCACGAGTGTCAGCGTTCTGTTTAGAGGATTGGGCGTGTGGTACGTACGTAGAATATCCGCCTGATAAATTCAGCAGTTGATTCTTGTACTCGTGCGATCGAGTTTGCATCCGAGGTCTCGATCCACGGCTTTGAAGGATCTTCGAAGCCGGGATTGGGCAAGTCGAGTGTTGGAATGGGGTCCGGTTCCGTTGTCGTCGTGGTTGACTGGAAGGTATTGGTGGTTTCATCAGCCTCAGCTGTAGTAACTGAGGTCCCTTCAGTAGTGGTTGTATCACCAACAGCCGTGGTAGCTGATGTTTCTGCAACACTGGTGGAATCGCCAATAGTCGTAGCGATGGCCGCCTCTTCCTTGGTTGTACCATCAGCGGTTGCGGGGGTACTTGCTGCCTCAGCAGTGGAAGATAGAGTCGTGAGGTCCGCAGTAGTAGTGACAATCTCTTCGTACGTAAAGGAAAAAGTTGGCTCCGACGAGGTCACTGATGATTGAAAGGTCGTTAAACCCTCGTGCTCAGAAGCGATCGTAGAAGATGTACCCTCTACCATCACCGATGTCGACTCGATCTTTGAAATGGTAGTGGAGGGCGCCTCGGTCACCGCCGTCGATTGTCCCAATGAGCTCGGTCCGATGATGGAAAGCGACACAGGCTTGCAGGGACCTGCATCAACGCCAACGAGGGCAAGGGCGATAGCAGCGCCCAAAATCCTCAAACCTGCCATTGTCAGGCTTCCTATCGTCACAATTAGGGTACGAAGAAAAGGGCAGAGATCATGGCTTAACACTTGCCGTGGCATCGCGTATTAAGTACGCATTGCCAAGGGGGTAATTGATAGGGGCCGAAAATAGGAAGCCAGGTAATTCAGACTATTGAAAGCACTGTTCATGTGGGGAAATATTTCCCGCATGGCTGCTCAGCACTTTCTCAGCTTTAGTTTTTCGCGCTACTATAGTCTAGAGCCGCGATGGGCCAGAAAACCGCTGATTAAAAAAAGCAAAACCAAACGCAAGGAGGATCCAATGACTTCGGCATCATCGAAAACCAACAAGCTAAATCAAATTGTTTCACAAGACACTGATGCAGTACGGAGGATTGCGACTTGAGATATTGAAATTGTTTACTTCGTTTCGTCGATAGGTATGCTATAATAAAATAATGGGAAAAATATTTTACAAAGAAGTATAAAGTAATTCACAAGTCATCACCATCAGTCCATCTTATCGCAGATCAGCAGACCAAGAAAGGGCAACAACAGAGAACTTCTCAGTAGCCGGGCTAACCTTGACCTTCTTGCATCCCTTCTCCAACTTAACACCATCAAATCGATCCGCAATCCATGGCATGTAATCCTTGGTAGAAGCATGAGTAACAGCATCATGGTCGAGATCAGGATAAGACCTGAACTCAGCAGTTGACTCAGGGAACTCCTTGCACTTTTCATCAAAGTCCTCAACCGCGTACTCGGGGTAAGTAAGGATATCAGCTTCGCCCTGGATGACAAGCATAGGAGCAGCAAGCTTGTGAGAACCAGCACCGTTGTAGCGCTTCTGCCAGTCCTTGAAATCGGGGTGCTCGACCCAGCTGGTGTTCTTGTAGAGTTCCTTGACGGTCAGATTGCTGTACAGAGAGGCGCCGGTGATGAGGCAGCCTTGGGCAGCGAGTTGCATGCGCTCAGCGACGATGTCGGTGACGTAGTCCTCAACCTTGATGCTAGGGTACAGCTTGGAGAGGGACTCGAGGAAGAAGATGGAGACAACGTCGCCAGCTGGGCCGTCCTTGGCGCGACGGAAGGACTCGGGGATCAGCTTGATGGGCTGCAGAGCCGGAGCGAGAGCAACGGCGCCCAGGAAGCCACCAGTAGCTTTGCCCTCCATGGCCTCACGCTCGTCAGTTCGCCAGGCAGTCATACCACCCTCACTGTGACCGACGACGACCCATTCCTTGGTAATGCTCTTACCAAGAACAGAGCGAGCAGCCTTGAGACCAAAGCTGACATCAGCAGCGTGGAGAGCACCAGACTCGTACATGAAGCCCTGAGGAATATCGCTTCCCTGACCAGCGTAGTCAGGAGCAATAACAACGTAGCCCTGCTGAACGAGGGCAAAGGGACCCTGCCACTCGTAGTACAAGCCACGATGGTTGGAAGGGGCGCAGTTCCTGCCAATACCAGCAGTACCGTGGGTCCAAACAACAGTACGGAAAGGCTTATCCTTTCCAAGAGGGTTGGAATAAGGTGTAAGGACAAATCCAGTAGCAGGAATAGCATTTCCATCAATATCCTCAGTCATGTAGAAGAAGCGCGTAAGGCTAACACCAGCAGGGACAGTCCATCGTCGCGCAGCTTGGGCAGGGGGAATCTCCTCCCACTTGACGAGATCGCCAACGGAGTAATCAGAGACGTTGGCGGGGTTGGAGTAGAATGGGTCAGTGGTGATATTCTGGTTAACCCATTTAGCGGATTCTCCGGCTAGAGCTTGGCGGTAGGTGAGTTGGCAGGCCGCATCGCAGCGGTTGGGTTCGTCTGCGAAGGGAAGAGCTGCAGCGAGAGCGCTGGGGATAAGAGCGGTGATGAGATACTTGGACAACATGTTGAAGAGTGTGAGCGATGATGGTGAGTGATGGTGATGTTTGAAGGAGAGATGAAGTCGTATAAATAATAAACATGATCATCGTCTCCGCCCCGCTACTAAATGCCGTTTCTCCATTCCCGAGGTCGGTTATGCGGGATCGTCCAGGTCAACGGTCGAGAAATGGTATAACAACTGCCATAAAGAGTAACTGATCACCACCCTGGCATGAATCTACCAAGACGATTGATCGGACCGTAAACAGAGCACCCAGCCTCTCTCACAACGTAATGACATGGATTAAGCATAGACCACGTGTAAATACCACCTGTGGTTTAGCGCGTGGAAACAGTAGCTGTTCTGGGTAAGGGGCGGGTTTTAAGCGAGTGTCCTCGCTAACTTTATTCTGGAAAGGAAAATGCGACCCTTGTGTGAGTTGATGCAGCATGACTAACAGACTGAACATCACTTAAAGTTTCGGGAAGTCCATAAGTCCGAGACGGGATGGTGGGATGTCTTATGCTTAAGGTATGCTTTTGAGTTTGTTTGAGTTAATTGAGGTAGTTGTATCCCGTTATCGAGGCATTGGTAATTTGGGGTGGTCGTATTCCTTGTTACCTTGTCCATGTCATTGGGCATAGAGGAGTGGCTGAGAACTAAATTCTAATGACAGTTGATTACATGGAGTTCTAGAAGCGAAAGGCGTTCTAGGGTATGTACTCCAGATTTGAGAAGGACTTGTTGATGTCTACTGGAGAAGATGGTGTCCGGATGTCAGAAGCATTGTCGTCTAAGGCTTAGGGTGCCAGAATAAAGTAGACTAAATGTTACTCTAAGTGTCCACATTGTAGCCATATTATTTCGTGTCTTATGCTTACCGTAGCTCATTCTTCAGACACCCCAACAAATTATAATGAACGCTCAACGATTGATTCGTATATCGCAATCTATGAAACAGATAAAAACAACTAATGAATCAAGTCTAGCAGAAACAGAAAGGGAGTAGAACAAAGAAAAGGGAAACAACATCGAGTATCGCCAGGCGAATCCATTTGACAGATCAAATGAAGAGACAGCCACTACTCCATCGCATGAGCCTCAGAAGGAATAGATTTCCACTTAGCAGCATACCTACTCCCCTTCCTCCAACCCGGTCCAAACCAATACAACACAAAAGGAAAAGTTCCCATAACACCAGAAATGATTCCAAAAAGACTGAATGTCCAATCTCCCATCAAATTCGTAAGCATATCGGGCAGGAAAATGGGCACGACTCCCGCACAGGCCAATCGGAAACAGGCAGCCGTAGTAAGGCCTGACAGAGTCCCAGCGGGTGGGTAAGCGTCGAACAGATATGAGATGAATGATATCAGAATCATTGCGTTGCCACAGACGTAAACGCCTGTGCCTGAGATGGGGGCCAGGTGGTGGATAGAAGGCTTGGCTGTGTAAGCTACCCAGAAGAGAGAGCCGGTGGCGAGGATGGCACCGAGCATGGCGGGGATAAGGCGTTTCTCAATGTGATCCATGTTCTTCTTTGCTGAGCTAGAAAGAAGAGCTTCGATAAGAATGCAGGAAATGGCTGCGAGAATGACGCCGACCACAGCTGACACAAAGGCAAGTCCAGAGTCGCTGACGTCAAAGTTGTAGTTTCCTGCCAGAGCAATAGGCACAGAGATAAACCATTGGAAAACAACGGCAAAGTTAAGACCGAGATACAGAGAGATGAGCGTGACGAGGGGTTCGAAGAAGAGCATCTTGATAGGTGTAAGGAAGGTGATTCGTGCCATCTCTGCTTGTGTGACACCGCTTTGAGCACAAGGCAGCTTGATGCCACTTCTGTTATAGCGAATGCGGGTTCTCAAAATTTCTCGGTTGTACGTTTCTGGCATGAAGGATCCAAACGCCAAAGCTGCGCAACCGAACATGAGGGTTACCCATGAGAGCCAGGCGGGTCCTTTCGATTCAAAGACGAAACCACCAATGATCGGACCTGTAGATATCGTCAGTGATGCAAAGTCAATGAAAAAGTGGATACTTACCAGCAGCAGCTCCAAGGTACGAAGCCAACGTCAAAAACGAATAGTAAGTAACCGTCCTCCTCCCATCCCAAACATCCGCAAAAGTCCCCTCAATAAGCACAACACAAGGACCCCCGAAATACCCCGCCAAAAACCGAAAGGCGAGCAACGTGGAAGCCTTAGTCGCAAGACCGATAACAATAACACACATTAGAAAAAGCGGAAAGCTCATAAAGTAAATCGGTCGTCGACCATAGCGCTCTGCTAAATGCGGTGTATAAATCGGCGCGAAGAAGACGCCGAAGAAGGGAAGTGTAAATCCCAGAATTGCTGTGCGTTGGGATATGTTGTAGGCGGCGGGAATGGCGGATATGGCGGCTGTGTATGTTGTTGTGCCATACATGCTGGGATTGTTAGTGAGGAGGGAAGAGGGAGGGAAGAGGGACGAACATTGTGAAGACGAAGAAGAAGGCTACTGCTGAGACGTATGCTTTTTGGAGAAAGGGCCAGGACATGGGACTGTCTGGATCAGTTGGAGAGAGGTTGTGGCCTCCGCCGTTGTTTGTGCGGAGACATGGTTGATGTTCGTCGTCTGGAGTCATGCGACCGTCCATGTGGGAACGATCCATATGATGATGGTCCATATTTGAAGGAGCCATGTGAGGTCCGTCCATGTTCGAATGCATTTGTTGCATGTTGGAGTGCATTTGCTGTTCCATGGTGCAAGTAGACAATTAGTCGTTAGTCAAGATTTTAGTAGCGAAAGACTGAGATGAGAAAGCAATGTTTAGGATGGAGCCAAGATTGAGACGTCAAGTCAAGGAGTTATATACACATCTTCATCACCGTTTTCATTCCAGGTTTATAGTTGATTCCATAATCAGATGGCGGTGCACTCTGACATAGCCCATTGATCCAGCGCGACAATTTCCTCAATTGAGACTATTATCCAAGCGATAGGCCATCTTTAAAAGCCACTGCATCAAGTGCAGAGATACGGTCATATAGAATATCAGCCATCTTATAATCAAGATTTCCATAGCGGGCTAGTATACAAGGCTTAGCGCTGACTACTGGAAGTCGGTACCTCGCGCCAATCTGCCGGATACAGCCATCTAGTAAATTTCCCGCTGACAGCAGAATTGTTTCATCTGCTTACTTGCCATCTTCATCTTGACTATGATTGGCAAATGATAGATACCTGTAATGATAGTTGCAGCTGTATACAGGTTATCTAAACATGCCCTGGACCAATGGTTCGCTCCTAAGCCCAAGACTAGGTAGAGACAGATCACTATAAGAAGCTGGAGTAGCATTTAAAGCCAGCGAAAAATGGAAGCAAAACTCACTAGCCAGAGAACTACGTCAGAATTATGCATAAAGGTTATACAAGCCATCCTTGAGTTTGATGTCAGTAAGCTTACAAGATTAATCAACACCAGCCGATTCGCGACATCATCGGATTATCTCCAGGGTTTCAGCTTTCAGCACAGCCTCTGCGCCACAAACTTATCTTCTTATCTTATCTGACCTTATCGTCTTATCGATATACTGAGTTAGGCGACATGACTTCAACACCATGCAACTTACCCTGCATCGATGTTTGATTGAGATGAATGACGACCATGGAACGAGCAACACGAAAGAAGTAGGCAAACTATTTCTGAAGCCATTGAGACACATTAAGCTTGATTATCATTTAGATGCTCTGAAGTCGAGCCCGAAAAATAATTGACATAATCTGGAAGATGAAAGGATGTTGCAATTCGTTGAGGTCTCGCTCAAACCCCGCGCTGCTAACCGCATTTCCATGTACACCAGAGCACTCAGTTTCCCTTCGAAATAATCACGATTTGAGCAATACAATGATAGCGAAGCCATACTAGACATGTCGTTTTGGCCAGAAGGATGGCAAAGCCTCTCGTTTCTTCACTCAGCATCAAAACCAGTTTCCATAAGGAGCGACTTGGGGTCCGTTTGTGCATATCTCCACAAGACAGTGTGGTGAAGGGAACCAATCATGCATCTCATGTCAACTTCCTGAAGACACTAATATCCATCGCAATGCCAGTTCGGGTGATATCGAATCACGCAGTGCGGCCTCGTTCCGTACTGGAATACAAGATAACTTGGCTGCCTCTCCCTCACCTGGCTCTCCGGGTTGTCTCACACACCAGATCTCATGCTCATCTGTCAAGAATTACAAATCATCACCCTTGTCTGACCTATCACGTTGACACCAACAAATACGTCACAATAGTTCGCGGCACGGCCCTCAAAGTGACAGGTTGAAGTCCTTGCATGGAACCGAGTTAATGGTACCCTAACATGCAAGCCCTTAATTCACTCATCCTCGTGATCTGCAAAGAGCTAAAGTTAGTCAGAGACAGACTGTGTAGTCTGCAGCTGAGATTCAGACTTGGCAGGCGCGGATCGCTCGGTTGTGGTGAAAGGGAGCTGGTGGGGAAGATCGTGAGCTTTTAGTCTGAGAACACCAAGCTTCGGGTGAGTGGAGCAGCTGAAAGTGCTGGTGCTCAACAGGGGTTGTTCTGATGATGGCGTATAGAACCCTTGTAAGTGATTGCAGATCCTGCACTTTGACCCACCTGTCACTTCGCACCCCAACGAATCAACCTTGGTTAACCGATTTCTCATTCCAAGTTGCGCTATCCTGTTTGTTCTCCCTGTGGTGACAAACAAAGAAAATATGCCGTTCGTGCTGGATCAACCGTGCCACGGAAGATCGTGAGTGATCTATCAGATCTTGGGAGAGTCATGATGTCTCAGTTGTGACTACGGAGTCAGTGGATTCTATGTTAGTTGGCGTAAGTATTGCCTCATGAGAAATCCCTTTGATGGCGCATTTGCCTGGAGCTATTGATACTGTCCGTGCACTGTTACATTCAAGGCTGACAACGGTATATCCCGCGGTTAAAGCGACAGAGAAACAAACAAACTATTGCCGACGGCATAAACTCTAAGTGGATTACGAACCAACAATACTACCTATAGAAACAATCGCTGCGACCCTATGGTCACCAAATGAACCACGCCTAGTGATCCCCCTAGAACAACAAAACATCCAATGACAAACACCACAAAGTAAATTAGCTCAAGAGGGCGTTCAAAGAACCACAACATACCCTCCATCCGCCCACTCTTCTCCTTGCCCTGTATCCGTCCATCAGGCACATACTTGAAATCAAGAATAGACCCACCCCCAAGGCCTTGGTTACTATGGATGATAGCACCATGCAATCCCTCCCTGCACAACTGAACCATCCGTTCGTCAAAGGAAGGGATCCATCGCTGCATCATCGCCAAGACACTGACGAACCAACAGTGTCCGGTAAAGCACGCGTACGCGTACAATCCCGGTCTTCCCATCCCGAGTTGATCACAGATCTCGTGTCCGTTCAGCTGACGACTTGCAGCCTGGATGAACCCGTCCGAGATGTT
The DNA here is from genome assembly GCA_004367485.1 of Fusarium citri. Lineage (NCBI taxonomy): Eukaryota > Fungi > Ascomycota > Sordariomycetes > Hypocreales > Nectriaceae > Fusarium > Fusarium citri. Next base: position 109,712 of record QHHH01000160.1, read on the forward strand.
AATCGGCGGAAGATCCTTGAGCGCTTCGACAAAGTTATGTCCAATCACCACTGACGTAGGCGTCACGAAGAGCTCGTTGTAAGCTAAGCTCTCCATCACAGCCTTGGCCTGTGCAGCATTGGTGTAGTATTCCTGCGGTGACCCAATCACATGGGCCACATACCTCCAGAGCGCAATGTAATCTTCTACCTCTTGTGGATCAGGCGTGATGCCCATGCAGGGAAGTTGCAGCCAAGCATGGTTACAGCTAAAAGTAGCTATAGCGTGGATGGAATCCAGGGTGTTGATAGGGATGCCGTGGGTGTCTTGGTCGAAGAAGCGGCACTTGGACGCTGCTACCTTGAGGATCTGCTGTCTGACCATGGAGTGCAGGAGTCTGACCCGTATGATGGATCTGTGGCCTGAGCCACCTGGTTTGATGTACTCAAGGGAGTGTGTGACTTGGAGAACGAGTTGAAAGGTTTCAAGGAGGCGTCTTCTTAGCACACGGGTACTAAAACCACCTGTGCGAGCGAGGACTTCCACAACGCTCGTCGAAGCGGAGTTTTCTCCCACGAAACCTTGGAACGCAAAACCAATGAGGTTTGCGAGAGCGTAGCGGTAGAAAAAGCGCTGACCACGAGCGATTTGTTCCCAGTCTACCCACTCAGGAACATGGTGTGTTTCCCGCCAGAGCTGAGAAAGATCGGCATCTGTGTCATGATACTGACTTAGAGTCTCGAAGAGATCTCCTCTGTTGACTTGATGGCCTTCACTTCTGAGTTTTTCGTGAATAGACTGAATCTTCTTGACTGCTGCTGCGCCAAGTTCGTCACACTCGAAGCGTAGAGGATCTGTTTGATGTTTAGGGATGTGTTGGTCTGTCCAGGTGAAAGTGTGGTTTCCGATGGTGCGGACTTTATCCCCAGTGACAGGTTCTTTGAAGTAATTCATGATGATAAAGGAGATATGGGTAGATAGGTCAGGAGTGTAGATGATGCAGTGATATCTTGATTCTGACTTGGACATTAACTGTGCCGTATACCAGCCTTTTATCCACCACTCAACAGCCATCATGTACCATTATCTAATCCCATACGAGCAACCTTCAAACACACCAAGAAGAATCTCACATGCGTATTGATGGTGATATTGAGGAGTGCAGTCATACACTCCCCTCTCCCTTCCTACAGGGGTCAATCCGCGGGTCATTCCGCGGGTTCGAACCCACCATGACACTCAGCTCCCTTCGTGACGAACTTAAATTTCTTGGCCTTTGATCTTCATGAACTAAAAGAAACTACACTCTAGTATGTTTGTGATATCTCTTCCAATAGTCTTGCAAAAGTTCTGTCTGATGTGATGAGAACCTCCCCGTTCCTTGACGGGGGGATGATGACACCCTTGTGTCTTGGTGTGTTGCCTGCAACATATAATGACGCTGTAGAAGCCAACATGCATTTCTTCATCTGACTCCTGCACATTCTAAGTCTTACCCATTGTGTCCTTTCGGAACCTGCCTCGCCGAGGTTCACTTCATTATTCATCCGTCATCATGCACGTGACAGCCACCAAGCAGAACAAGACTACGGTCATACTACCGGACTTGTTCAAAGGCTTTGTTGTTCAGAGTCCTAGTGTCAACAAAGACTACAGCACAGTCAAGCCAATTTCTGAACAATGGCTAGCAGAGTATGTCGTCCTCCCAGCCCCCCTGAGGGTATACTGACAGAAGGTAGAAAATGTCAGTTCTCACCTCGGATGAAAAAGAGAGTCGAGTTCTGTGACTTTGCTCTTTTCATCTCTATTGCTGCTCCAGATGCACCCTATGAAAAGCTCAAGACGATGTGTGATTGGGGAAACTGGGTAAGTCTTTGTTGTTACTCGTCATTATACCTGACTAATCATTTACCTTAGGTCTTCCCTTTTGATGACTGTGAGTCCTGACATTATGAGATGAGTGAGACAGATCTCTAACAATAACAGTATTTGATGAAGGATCATTGAAAAATGCTCAGACAAAAGCCCAACATGTCGTCGATAGTCTCATGGCAGACATGCTCGGCAAGACCTTTACCAAGAAGAAGATCCGTGTAGTACAAGCTCACGATGATATTTTCCGAAGAGTATCACAAGTAAGTCCACCTTACTCTACCTTGACTTCTCTACTAACTCATCGCCAAGGGTTCAACTGCTGGTGCTCGAAGGAGATTTGCTCTTACAATGAAGGACTACACAGATGGTGTGATCCATCATGTCAAGCACTTCTCATCAAACAGCATACCGAGTATTGAGGAGATGCTTCACACGAGACGACTTTCATCTGGTGTCACGCCGCTGTATCATCTTGTTGAGTATGCTCATGACATCAGATTGCCTGATGAAGTATTCCAAGATCCTGTGATCCAGACATTGGAGCGTCTCGGTGTTGATTTTGTTCTCTTGTATGTTCCATTCCCTCTAGCGGAGATATCGGATTAACATTCTTCTTAGATCAAATGATATTCTGTCATATCGCAAGGAAGAGGTGAGTAGCCTTATCCACAAACAACAATTCGATTCTAACAGTGCATAGAACGACGACTGCCCCTTCAGCATGGTAGCATCCTGTCGCATGGCCGGTCAATCCCCCCAACAAGCCTTCAACACCGTAGGCGCTCTCCTAGAAGAGCGCTACAAAGAATGGTCAAGCGTAATCACCCAACTACCCACCTGGGGCCCCGAAATCGACGCTCAGGTCGCGCGCTATGTTGAGGGCATTCAAAACGTAGTCCAAGCAAATGTCACATGGAGGTAAGCATATTTGAACAATTACAACTGTGATAGTGGCTAACATGCGACAGTTTTCAATCCGGCAGGTACTTTGGTTCACAAGCCCAAGAAATACGTCAGACAAGGGAGGTCGAAGTGATGGTCAGTCCGCCTTATCTGCAGCAATATGCAGGCAGTACCAACATGCATTCAGCTTGGACAAAGACTTTGTGGTCAATGGGCGATCATTTCTCTGGATCATTTGTGTTCAGTCTTGTGGTTATTATTTACTTTTTGGTTATTCTTTTTGGTTAGACTTAGGGCATGATTTGATTGAGGATCAACACAGGGATAGAAATAGGATAGTGAGACAGGAATTTGTTATACCCGATGCAATCAATGTCGATGAGCGAATGCTGTGAAAACTCCATTTGTCCCGATGATTTATCAGGTAAGATCATCGCTACCCTTGCATCTTGCGGGGATAACCCTGCTACAAGCCGTCCGTCAGAAGGACACTCTTGACACTCTGCTCAAGATTCAGAGACCAGCCTGAGCGTCAATTATTCAACTACCGACCTGAATAAAGTCTTATGGTTATTTCCTCATGTCTCTGCGCCTTGTCGTCAACAATTCCTTTTGTTGGTAGCACCATACAAAAGGATGCCAGTGGAGTAAAAATGTCGCACAAGATAAGCGATGACACCTCATGTACCTCGCACCTCGCACCTCGCACCTCGCAGGACCAGTAATTTGTCTCGGATGGGCCCCGATCCGAAAGCTTTCGGCCATGTTCTTCTGCCCGAACTATTTCGGCCAACACCGACTTTTCAACCGTCAGCAATGGGCAAAGCAAAGATAAAGGCAGTACTCCGTATAGAATGCGCCATATTTTTCCTTTTCTACTATTTCTTATTTCCTTGAACTTGGTAGTTTAATTTATTTACATTTTATTTTAACCAAAACTAGCGGGAAGCGCCGAAAGTCAAAATGTACCAGGATCTCAATTGGGGTGATTCCTCGCCCTGGTCCCTGGTAAGTCCAGTCCAGTCAGTGCTGAAGTTGTAGGGCAGTACACTAACCGTCTACAGCATCAGCTATGTATTGTCAATTCTCAGTCACAAAATGTTCTCGACATTTTACCCTCCAAACCAATACTCGGTATGTAAATCGCGCTCATATTTATTTCATTTCTTACTAATAAATCAGATGCCCTTATCGAAGCATTCTTTAGCGACATAAACCATCATCGCAGCATAATCCAACCTACAACATTCATCTCACACTACATCCAATGGTCCGCTTCATCAGATACGGAAAAATATCAGGATGCGCAATTTACAACCCTCGTTTTAATGATGTGCGCATGCGTCACACCACAATCTCCAGATTACCACGCAGCCGCTCAACGAGTCGCAGTGTCAATACCAGCAGGCTCATACAGTTTGACCAGTCTTCAATGGAAGATTTTGTCTATATGCTGGTTACAGGGTGAAGCTCGTTTCGTTGAAGCATGGCATACTATCGGTCTGGCAATTCAAGAGGCGTATGAATTGGGGTACCATGAGGCGAAAGCAAGTCCAAGAACGGGGAGACAGATCTGGAGGGTTTTGCATTGTTGGAATTGGAAACTTTCGTTGATCCTTGGTCGGCCGATGATTATGAATGACATTGACTCTGAGGCTGATACGGATGATTTGAGCGCTGCGCCGCCTTCGCCTACGCTTTCGACGAGATTGCAGTATCATATCGTATCATCGCTTTCAAAGCGGTGGCATACACCTCATCGCGTCGATTCACCAGCCGAGATTCGCGCGCATACCAAAATGGTTGAGGAGTACATCTCGTCTCTGCCACCGGTATTTAGCCTCGATAACACAGATACATCCAACGATCAGAAATGGCCTTGGCTCGTGTCGCATCGGTATTACATCCAAGCAATGGCCTACTTCATTATTCTCCAACCATACAAAACCTACCTTTCCAATCCCTCCAATGAATCAACGCCAAAGATGAGGGAAGAAGCGGTGCAGTACTCTCTTAAGGCACTTGAGATAGCCACGCACTGGTCATCACGTGCAATGGAAGGAAACGATCAATTCCACATCATCGTTCTGTGCTTATTCGACACAGCTGCATTTTTGAGTACGTCGTTGGTCAGTGATGGAGATGCGGTTGAGAAGGCACGTCAGACGCTTGAGCGATTGGGCGGGATCTCACAGGGTGCGAAGACTTCGCATGTTCTTCTTTGTCGCATAATGAAAGGAATGAATGGCAAGAAATAATGGATATAGAGATGATTAATGATAACGATCTGATGTCTTAGAATGTATTGATCACTGTTCCTTTGTAAAGCACTATTGTTGGTATAAACAATCGCCACATTGCTTCCAAATGGCTTTTTCATTCAACGTCAAGGGGGAGAAAGAAAAAGGATGTGGTTGCATCTTTTATCGTTGTGCGTCTGGAGAAGGGATATAATATTTTCCGAGCTTCTCACAAGATCAAGGGTGGTGTCAGTGGCTGTATGTGAGTGCGCCAAAGTTCAAGGATGTTAGCTGGGTTCCCCACTCCAAATCGCACGAAACTCCCGGGGAACAACGTCTTGTGATTTCTTTGAAGGCGACTTCTTTTCTACGCTGCGGTCTGGCAGGAAGCGTTTTGACTTCCCATTGACACGGCTCGATTGAGCTGACCTTCAACACCGTAAGCCTCAAGAGTCATGATGAGAACGCAGCGCTCTTAACATGCAACACCATTAAGAATGTTGAGGAGACCAGACAGGAAGAGGCCACCAGGAAGTGTAGGGGGCCGGCGACAAGGAGCTGTGGTGAGAGGACGGCGGGTCGCCGGCAAGAAGAACTGCCGGAGGATGGATGGATCCAACCATGTCGGTCAACTACGATTTGGTCGGGTTGGTATAATTTGTCGTGTGGAACGGTCGTATTGATCTTAGGCGATCCCATGGACTGATGAAATTATTTCGTTTCCATTTTGAGTTCAGGTGTAGTCTTCCTGCCACATCAGCATCCTGGACACCCTGAGCGTCCTCCCTGGCGGTCTGACGGACTTATGGAATCCTTCGGTTCTGTTTTAAGGTATAATGAGATGTTTCTACCACAGTAGCATCCTGGCAACCCCGGCTGCCCGGCTGCCTTAGCAATCTAATGGACTAGTGGTATCCTTTGCTTCCGTTTTGAGGTAATAGGATATTTCTGCTACAGCAGTATCCTAGCTGCCCCGGCTACATTGCCGCCCTGGCGATCCGACGGACTCATGGAGTCCTTCGCTTCATTCCAAGGTGAGGTGTGATGGCTTCATGCCAGAACAGCATGATTCTTAATTCTTTGTGGAAAGGATGAAGAGGTATCAGTAGAAGGGTTGAGGAAAAGTGCAAGGAACAGCCCGCGAGTTTCCCGTTCCTGGAGTAGGAGTAGCAGGTACTGTAGTTGGTTGAGTCTGGGCTTGATAAATAGAAAGAAATAATGGATATACAAATAATTAATCATATAACTGGACGTGTTATTGGTCAGTTAATGTAACAAAAGTTCATGCGTCTTTTGTGCAAGCCTTGTGTGCAAGTGACCGTGTCAGAGTCCAGTTGCTGGGTGACTTGCCACTGACCTGTCGGGAGAGGGTAACCTTATTGTTAGAACGCCCATCACCCGTAAACAAATAAGATGTATTCTTTATTGTCTTTAAGATTTCCCCAATTATGTTCAGCCCCAGTTCCGCATTCACCCGACCGTGTTAAAATGGAATTGTCCCAACTCACTTCTCCAGCAGCAAGAACCACTGACCAGCACACGTCAACACCTGCCGCAAGAGTGATCCGGTGAGTCAATCTGGTCATCCATTCCAAGTCTTTGAGATGCAAATTCTCAAAGGCGCAGTCCACAAAACAACACAGTTCAATCACCTCTACGCTAGTCCGTACTGTCCATGCCCAGCATGATCCGTTGGTGGATTCCCAAGCTTCTCTACCGTGGTCCATGGCCACTCTCCACGGCTGTTGCACCAAAGATGAATCGCTCCATCCCGACATGTGAAGAGATAACACCACTCTACCACCCGCATCGATTCTATCCGATTACCATTGGACAAGTCCTTAACGAAAGATACCAGGTCGCCACGAAGCTAGGCTACGGAGGCAACTCGACCGTTTGGCTGTGCAGAGATCTCAGCCCTTTCCCGATACCTCCAATAGTGTTTTTGCAAGATATTCCCAAGGCCCTATGCAACTGGGGTTGGTCAAAAGAGAAATTTGTCGCCATCAAGGTTAACGCGCTCCACTACCCTGGTGCTAATCGCCCCAACAAAGGCGAACAAGATATCATGCAACACATCTTGAGAGCGAACCCCGAACATCACGGTTGGCGGTATGTGAGGAAGCTCTTGGATTCTTTCACGCTGGAAAGCCGATATGGAACCCACGAGTGTCTCGTCCTGGAAGCGATGCGTGAGCCGCTACGGCTCTGGCAACAACATTTTGATGGCGGCGTGTTACCTCCAGATGTTCTCAAACCCATATTGCAGATGGCTTTAACGGGACTCGACTATCTGCATTCAGAATGTCGCGTCGTCCATGGAGGCACGTTACAAATTAATGTCATTCCGTCAGTTGCTGACATTCCCTAGACATGAAGCCAGGCAACCTCATGATGACATCCGAAGACCCCGAAATTTTCGAACAAAGCGCCAACGACGAATTTTTAAACCCTGCTCCAGCAAAACAACTAAAATCAAGGACCATTTACAAGTCCAGAAGGATTCCTGGATCGCTCGGACGCCCAGGAATCGTGCAGATCTCAGATTTCGATGCGTCCTCTCGCACTGAGCCAGATAAGCTCAACACAGGTCCCGTCGGCCCAGAGATCTTTCGCGCACCGGAGGTTATGCTTGACGCAGGATATACATACCCTGCCGATATCTGGAGTCTCGGAGTCACGGTAAGACCGACTCAAGACTCTTACGGGGCAAAACTGACATTGCAGGTCTTTTATTTACTCGAAAAGAAAGATCTTTTTGATCCCGCCAGGCATGGTGTCGATGAATATGATGAGGGAGCGCATCTAGGCCAGATCACCGCCTTGCTTGGACCTCCGCCCCAGGATCTTCTTGATGAAGGCGACCGGACTTCCAAGTTCTACGAGTCCGACGATACGACACAGGATTCCAACGGTACAACAGAGAATGAAAAGAAAGATAAACGAGCAGTCCGTTATACAGGGCAATTGAAGGATCCTGGTTGGGTCCCCACTGATTTCGACTTTGACAGTAGTATTACTTGCATGGAAGGCAAAGAGAAGGGGAGGTTCATTCGATTCATCAAGAGAATGCTAAAATGGGATCCTGATGAACGAGCTACGGCGAGCGAGTTGCTCGAGGACCCATGGCTGAATCAGAATAATTCAGGAGATTCAGGAGATTCAGGCGACTGGAGTTAGACATATGCAATCACGGATTGATGGCCGGATGGGCCATTGCATGTAAACGTAGATACCCTTTTCTTCTCAGTGTATTAGCAAGATAACAAAGAACGCATTTCATGATTTTGAGCAAATGCACAAACGCGAGAACATAATTTTGCATACAGTGGAGATTAGTGGTTGTGGGACGATTTGCTGTGTTCTGTTGCACAGCCTTGCTGCGAAGCCCGGGAAGTGAGTCATCGGACAGAACGAGGCTTTCAGCGCAAACAAAACCATCTCGCCGAAAGACCCTCAGCCACTTGTCATGCAGGTAAAAGAATCTTGGAGGAAAGGCGATCTACCGGGATAATATAAACAGTTTGTATCTACAAGGCATTCCCAATCTCATGAGATTCGGTATATAAGATCTTAACATCGCTGCTCGGCTTTAAAAGATCTTCTTCACGGAGTAATCTTGTTGTCAGGAATTCGATAGCTATTGGAAACTTCAATCGCTGTTCTGTCCACCAGGTGCCGAACTTTCTTTGTTCCAACTCTTGTGCGCGAGCATAAAGCTGCGCGCCCTCGCTACTTCGTCGCGACTTCCCTTCTGCACCAACATCTTCCAACCCAAACTCATCGCAGTCATTCCGGTACGTCAACCTCTTGTCCTTCTCCATCACCATCAGAGATACTGACACAATACAGTCAAGATGTTCAAGCAACGATCCCACGAGACCCACCACGACACGCATCGACCGCAAATAACCTCGAACCCAAACCAATACACTATCGCTCTCCTCGGCGACAGCCTCTTCGAGCGCTTCAAAACAACTGGCTCCGATCTCCCCATCAACCACAATCCCTCCATTCTAAATCTCGGCGTAGGCGGCGATAAAGTCCTCAATGTCCAATACCGCATCGACCAAGGACTTTTCAACGACATCAAGACCCACCAGCCAAATCTGAAGCTGATATACGTCCACATGGGAAGCAACAACCTAAAGAAGAACGGCTTGCGAAAGAATGATGCGGATGCGTATGAACGTTTAATCGGACGTATCCGAGAGGCGCTTCCTGACGTCCAGATTGTGATGACGGCGCTTTTTAAACAGCGTGGTTTGGCAAATGGGATTATTGACGAGGCGAATCGGATGTTGGAGAATATTGCGGATCGCAATGGTGCTGCTGTTTTGCCATTCGAGGATGAGCAGGATGGGATCATGAGTGAGGATAATGTTCATTTGAATGAGACTGGGTATGCTAGGTGGAATGAGGTTCTGGAGAAAGACATGGCGACTCGGTGAGGATGCAAAGAAGGAGACCATCGTTTGCAGAAGAAGAAGCAAAACACTCTTGGAGAAAACTCCATCATTGATTTTGATACCCCAGTAGTAGAAAAGCAAATAGACTCCGGATAACCTGATAAAACGCCCGTAATATGCAATCCCATGACACTTAAGTCCACTGTCCCAGCTGTCGTCTCTCCTCCTCCAAATTCTTGACATTCCCTGCAATCATCGTAATCTGCTGCTTCTTGGTCAGAGCATCCTGCTTCGCCTCCATCAAAATCCGACTCCAATTCTGGACACCAACCCTCATAGTCTCGATCTCTTCCTTCAGCAGCCGAACTTTCTCCCCATCGCTTTCATTGACAACACTGCTCTTGATACCAATATCACACGCATCCGCCAGGTTCCTATGCAGCGTATCAAGATGTATATTGCACACCCGTTCGTAATTTGCGATATTCGCCATCGTGTCCGCTCGCTCTTGGCTTAGACGGTCCAGCTCGGCGTATTGTTCGGTTATGAGTTGATCGAGAAAATGTAGTTGGTGCGTGTTGTGTTCTTTGATGAGAGGCTTTGGCGCGGGGCGTGTGGATGGTTGGGGGAATTGAGCGAGGATAGAAGGACGGAGTTTTAATCGGACAATGAGTTTATTTCGTTTTCGCTTTGGAGTTGGACCGTCATTTCGACGATGGATTACTCCGACCATCGTAACCCATACCCGACCGCAGTGTTTTGGTGTTGCGTGATGCGATGGTGAAAGCGAGGCTGAAAATCACACGTGGCCCAAAAATGAGGGGGTGTCGAAGAAATGTCTGACGCGCTCGGGCGCTCGCAGAAAAGTGACAGAAAAACGCGTTGGATGATTGATTGGGCGTGTGTTACTCGGTTAACAAAGTGGCTTTGCTTTGGCTTTCCGACACACAACCAACGGAAGGAATAATAGGCCAAGAAAAGGAAGGTTTCAAAAAGTCATGATGAAATTTAATATTGGTGGCAAATATTTGAAGGAGCATCCCTGTAGTGGATACCTTGTCATCATGAATAAGAGTCACTATGCGAAACTTGAAATGGGGGATACTTACTCTTTATTGACTAGATCGAAATAATGCTCAACTACAAGTGGCTGTTTTGCTTTCTATGTATCATCCTAGCATAGGCACTATCTAGAGGTCACAGCGTGGTACCAGGTCCTTCTCCAATGTCTCCTCCTTCTGTAGGCTTCCTTCTGTAGGCGCCTCAATTCGCGATCGAACTAATACTTACCTTGCCAAATAGCAAAACTCACAAACACGTACCTGCGACTGGCCATCTCGTCCATTCCTTAGATGTGCTGGTTAAATCCATAGCTATCTGGAAGGAGACACTTGATAAAAGCGCCAAAGTCCTCATCGCAGAGAGTACTCTTAAAAAAGCCCTGCTTGATCAGATATTCCTTGGTCTCCTGGTGAGGTCGCTCCATGAACATCTTGGCAATGTGCGCCTTCATGGTATTGCTCAGAGAGTTTACCTTGCGAGCGAGGTACCGGTTGCCGGCGGCGGTCATGTAAAGAGGAGTGTTGTAAGTCTGATCGATGTTGAGTTGGTTGAAGGAGTTGCCGAGCTGGGCAATGTCCTGGTTCTGGCGATGATAGTCGGAGGGAACGTTGTCGCTGGAGTCGATGACGACGAAAGAGTCCTCGCGACGAGGGCCTGAGGGAGTGTTGACGTGGACGAATGAATCATCGCGTTCCTGGCGACGAGAGCCCGAAGCGTTGTTGGTAGGCATGATGATTGGTAGTGAGTGTTAGATGAAGATAGAACTGTAAGTGGTGAGGGTGAATGATGAGAACTGTGAGTGGTGAGTGATGAAGTCTAGAATGGGAATGTGACGAGGGATGAAGATGGAGAGAAGGATAGCTGAATGCAGTGGAAAATCGATCGAAGTCATAGGGAAATGAACAGGTACGGCTATGAACAGGACGGGTGGAACTTGTATGGTGTTCTCGTCAGTGCCTATACATGGACGATGACAATGGAGCTTGTACTGGCGAACACAAACTATGAGAATCGACATAGCAGTGAATTCCGGACAGTGACCTTATACCTCATGAACAGTGGCTGTGCCACAGAACATAATATCTGTTCGGATCTTAATGTTTTATTGAGTATCCTGTCGCGCGTATGGGAGTTGTGTTCTATATCGAAGAAAAGGCATAGGCCGGTACAATGAAAGCAGGACAATAGTGAAAGTGGTGGAGAGATATTCGTTAAACATCGTGACTATAGGTGTACTTGCATGTAAAACCTACAATGCTACTCGGGGTTTGCTTGTAACACATCTGGTGATAAAGATGCCCGCAATGCGTTATGTGTTTGACTCGATTAGAGCACACCGGGGACACCGTTGCAGTCTTGACCTAAACTTCACAATTACATTAGTCCAATGTTTGAGAATTCTTATCTCTTAATGATCAGAGGTCGATTCATTCTATAAACACAATACCTCAGAAGCTCTAAAGTACCCATTCCAAGGCAAATTTAACCCATTTTAAACATCACTTGCAAGCCCAAGACATCAGCTCCGTACGCCAGATCCCAAACGGTAGTTAATCCAACCTAGAGGCCATTCATTCCCTGAGATCTTTGATCCTTCTCTTCCCATTGCTTCATAAGACCAAGACTCATCTTATGCGCTGCCACAAGAGCACGAAGTCTCCTTAAATTCTCCCGTGGTTGTCTAGTCTTCCTCTGGAACTCATCTTCGAGCTCCTTGATCCGAGCGTCAGTTTCATCTCGAAGCTGCTGAATCTGCTCTTCAATCCATACCGCATCGAACTCGGCACCTTCGGCGATTCCTTCGCCACATTCTTTCGCCATGTCGATGAGGTCTTCGAAAGCCGCGACTGCATCCGTTTCCAGGGTTGGGGATGGTGAATGGGCTGGGAGCGGAAGTTCTTGGAGCGGTGCCCTGCGAGCGGGATAAGTTGAGCCGCTGGGCGTCGTTGGACGGGGGGCTGTGGGGTAGCCCGGGTAGGGCAAGGGGGATCTGGAGTCAATAGATGGAGGAGGGGCAGGTGGTGGTGCCATTGGAGGGTATCGCCGCGAGTTGCGCACAAAGTCTGTGTCTTGAAGTAATGGCACTGGCGTCAGGGAGCGTTGGTTGTTGGGCATCTTTTCTGCCGGCAGACATGGCTGGGCAGTAGATGACCGCATTGGTGTCATAGAGTATCGTTTGTCGGTCATCTTTGACTTTTGTAATGTTTATTGTGAATGCAATTGAAGGATAAGAAGATTGCAAAGGATGGGAATTCATTCTTTATATATAGCTACTCTCAGCGCATGATCGAAACTTTCTTATGGGCTCAGTCTATAGACTTTGGTGCACACCTCTTCTTCGTTTACTACAGACATTGGTCTACTTCCTTCGTTTAGTAAGTTCTCATCAACGAAGTTTAGACTTTCTTTCACGCACGCTCTTCATCTGCCGCCTCAACTCAAAAGTCAGTCAATCCACAAGCATCCATCTCTCCCTCAATGAAACTCAAAAGATCAAAGTACTCCCCCATCAGAGCTACTTCTTCAGTGGCTTTGCGCGTGAGCTCATCGTACTGCGCCTGGAATTCCTTGTTGCCCTCTCTTTGCGGAAGGAGTAGCTTCATTTCTTGTTCCTGCTGGTAGAAAAGTTCAAGATTCTTAACGCATTGGTTATGCTGAGCGAGACAGTATGTGTAGTACTGGAAGAGTTCTGCTTTTTCGGCTTCGGTCCAGACGTCCTCTGAAGGAATTTCGCTTGACTTTGTTTTCTTCATGGTGTGCTTTTCTCCTCGACGAGCTACCTTTGGCTTTGTCTCCTTCATGATAGATTCTGGTTGCAGATGAATAGTGGTGAAGGTCGGAAGCAATGTTTTATCCGGTTCTTCTGCTTTCGACGATGGGTCTCTCAAAAGTCTTTAAATCGTGAGGACTGGAATAAGCGTATGTAAAAGGCCTTGCTTCTTGTTGCAAGTTATAGGTGTTTGAACATGTCTGTTTGAGCTTTGTCTCCGTGATAGTTGCTTTGTTCTGGTGACATCAAAGAACAAGCTTGGCATTCACGACGCAGCAAACTTTATCCAAAGGAAGGTGATTTCAAACAAAAGTGGTTTTTGTCACTATAGAGCCTTGTTCAAAATCCTTCAAATCTTGATCTTTTTGACCCTTGTCTTTGGACACCGATTAAGGTTACTTTGCCCAGCAGGAACATGTTTTGATGTACACTTGAAGGCGGCATAGTCGTTTCTCGTTCGACACGTCAGTTTTAATCTGGTTACGTATCGGCCAAAGCAAATACCACCGCCAAACAATAAAGAATACTTGTTTATCTTATGCTTACTAGAAGTCTATCTGAAACAATCTTTTTCTTCCCTTTCTGTGAACGTTATAACAATGTTCAATCGAGGGCGTAAACGTTGTCTCCAAGAGGCGGTCCCCAGCCACCATCGTCTCCAATCTCCCTCCCAACAACTGGACACTTGCAAGATAAACGCATCCATCCAATGTGAATCCGGGGGATATACCTATCGTCATCCTCCTCTTCGCCAAGTTCATCCATTATCGCTTCACGCAATTCTTTTGCCCATTTGTAGGCTTTTCCTTTTGATCGGCGTTTCCCCTCTGCATCAAAATCTTCTTCAACGTCATATCGTCGGATCATTGGCAGTTCGCCGGTAGGCCATATGTGATAGCACCGTCGCCCTAGTCTGTCGGCTCTAGTAACATTGACAAGCGTAATTGTTGGGGCGAAGGTCGTCTCGAAACCCAAGGATAATCGTTGCTGAGATAGCTTGAGTATCTTCGTTACTTGCTCCCTGGCTTCGGGGTACACGCGCTGAGGCGCAGGAGCTGGGTAGGGGTTGTCTCGTTTACTGGTGCAGAAGATGAGCTGAGGGAATGGTGCGTTTGCGAAGTTCCAATTTCCATTGCGCATTTTGTTCGGGATGTGCAGATAGTCTGTTCGCGGGTTAAAGTACCCGTGAGGCATTTCCTCTGGCGAAAAGGCCTCCGAAGGAAATCTTGGAAAGGACTTGAATTGCCCGAGGGCTAGACTTCGAGAGTCGCGGTTGACGAGCAAGGCGACTGGTAGAGGTGGTGACGCAATGTTTGGGAAATCGATAACTTGGCATCCTTCTGGTCGGCCACAAGGGTGCCTTTCATCAGGGCCGGGGATAATATAATGGATCTGAAAGTCTGGGTAGGTATACTTCCAGATCTCAAGTCGGAGCTCTGCGGGGAGTTTGGAGAAACAATCGAACGTTGTTGGACTAGCTGTGACAGGAGGAGAATCTTCGTCTTTTTGTGGAGTGACTGGATGCATCATGGTTGGTATTGAAGTTACTTCAGTGGAATGCGATGGAGGTTATATCGATGTATGGTTGAGTATCTTATGTTATATACCTATGTTGGTTTAGAGGATAAGAAGATATTAATAGCTCACTTCACCGAGGGGGCAGATTGTATGCTGCAGCTCGGAGATGGAAAAGTCATTTTCCGACCAGGCAGCAGCCATCCAGCATTTGGTAAGAATGGGAATCCTACGAAGACTTGGCGTAAGCGCTTCCCGATGCTGCGGCTGTCTGATTCCTGCGCCTACAAATCTGCCGAGGAGGCTACAGATCACGCTCCATCTCGAGTGACATATATGCGCCAAGAATTAATTAAATGGATGGTCCGTTATATTCGAGACTAGTAGTTGGTTAGCCAATGGACATGATGAACTAAGGACTGGAATCTCACCTCAATTCAAGAGTCCCTCTCAATTACTGTTCCTCCATCTTTGACCGCCTACAGAAGGAAAGGATGAGTCAAGTTGAGGGAGGCGAATCACTCCCTTGGGGCTCGTTGCCAGTTGAGCGCTACCTAGTTGTAAGCAGTGACACAGCTCCATTGGACTGGTACTGACACGCTTGAACAGAGCAAATGGGACCCATCCTCAAATGTCACTATTGAAAAACAGCGAGACAAACTCGTGAAAGCCTTCCTACAAGAGGACGATATCTCGCCTTTCGCTTCTTCAGCCGATGACCCACCTTCAACAGAGTTCATTCAAACAGTGCTAGCACCCTGGCGCCCGGAGAAACTTCGTCGGATAGCAACCAAATACGATCCTCGAAATTCTTTATTCGAAACGATTGTCGTACTCCGCACTTACTACGGCGATGACAGCCATGAGAAGTTCACTCGTTGGATAAGTGATGCCCTCGAAACCCTTGAAGAAATGGATCCGTATGGCGATTTATTCGGTGAACCTGAAGATCGGTGGTGGCGCATCCTTGATGACCCTTCACTTTTCGACATGGGTTATGAGAATTGGCAAAGCGTGTACAAAGTCTTTCCCGAACTAGCGGCCCCAGAGCTTCGACGAGACTTCAACAAAAGTGACATCAGGGAAGTCAAAGACCTGGTATCAATTGCATGCGAGTCCCGAGAGCCAGAGGAGGACGATTATGAATATGCTATCTGCGCCATAGCCACGACCGGATGTTGGTTGATCGTTGCTGATGAAGAAGCTTTCAGAGATGAGGAGCTACTTCTTGTCTTCATGGATAAGAAAGGTAACATTGTTAGACAAAGAGGTATCGAGCCTGAAACACTGCCAGATCTGCCTCATCATAATCTGCGCGGGTCGATTACTGAGTCTGGATTCTAGACGGATGCAGAGGTTGGGGAGAAGTATAAGACTAGAGGAGAGATTATGCGCGCGGTGCTGCCACTTGCGATGGCCGAGGATGGGTGATTCAAGCTTGGTTGATGATTGCTTGAAGGAGACGGATTGACGGGCTCTGAGGAAAGGCACTGGGACTATCTTAACTAGTTACTATGATGGCTTCAACTTCCTTGAGAGGTGCAGGATTTGCTCAATCAACTCTCCTATGGTGCACCATCGACTCGTTCTTCCGCAAGCTCAACACCAAACGTTTGAATAGCCCGATTCATGCGTTCAAGCCCCTCAAGTAAATAATTCTCCTGGTGAGCAAACACAATACGGAACCAACCAGAAACATCAGTACCAAAGTCACTTCCAGCCGCAACAAATATCTTATTCTTCAGCAAGGTATCCGTCATCCTTGCTTCCATACTCCTCAGACTTTCCTGTTCCTTCGCCAGAGAGTCTATCGCTGTTCGATTAGGTGCAAAGAGATCGGCCCATACAAATAGTCCTGCGTTGGAACCTTCTTTGTATGGGATATTGTGCTTCTTCAAGAACTCGGTTGCCAGTTGGTAGTTCTGAGCGAGACGTTGTCGGTTTGTTTCGATGTAGGTTTTCAGAAACGTGTCGTCGGATAGGGTGCCTGAGGCGGCTAGGTCGGAGAGTGATGATGGACCGGAGAAGTCTGAGTTTGCGACACAGGCACGCATGAAGTCTTCGTTGCGAGTGATCAGACAACCAACGCGAATGCCGTTTGCGCCAAAGTCCTATGACAACGTCAGTATCTCCATTCGTCCATTCGAGTTTTAGATCGGACCTTGCTCATTCCCCACATGGAATGTACAAAACTCTTATCAATCAAGCCCTCCATATCAATGGAAAGCACGGAAGTAAACTCGGGCGCATTAGGAACAGCGGGGTTTTTCCACACTGATAGAGCGTAAATCTCATCGCAGAGAAGATGGAGGTTGTGCTTTTGGCAGAGTTTCATGTAGGCTTTTATGACCTCAGGGGTATAGCAACGTCCTGTGTACTTAGCTAGTGATTCCTAGTCTGGGCAAAAGACTTACCTAGCGGGTTATGTGGATTGCATAAGAGAAAGACCTTGACGTGTATACCCTTCTGTTGGGCTTCGAGTAAAGCCTTTTCGTATATCTCCACAGTTTCAAGACTAAAAGGATCAACCTCTCCAAATGATACACCAACAATCTTGGCTCTATACTGGTTAGCAGATGTACGATGCACATAATTCCTGGTGCCTTACTCGGCTCGATATCCAAAGTCAATGGGAAAGTTCCCATAGTACGGTTTTCCAAGCAAGACACCATCGCCCTTATCACAGAGTGAAAAGCCACTAAGTTCAATAGCCTGGCCAACGCCTGAAGTAACAATTAGTTGATCTTTAAGTACAGGTTCGTGAGGATTGAAGTTCCGGTTGATGAATCTTGCAAGGATATTTTGTGTACGATGGGAACCGGAGAAGCCATCTCCGCAGGTGAGCGAATGGCTGTTTATGCTGAACTACAATATGTCAGTTATATGATATATGTATTCGAAGTTGGATGGTGCTCGACCTACATTGTCGGTCATGTGCTGCATCAATTCTTCGTGCATGAGAGTCTAATAACTGTTAGTCCATCAAGTTTCCTGTGTCTAGAGGTTGGCCCTTACGTTCTCGGCTATGCCCAGACTGACATATCCGTCGGGGTTCGTCCCAGGGTGCCATAAGTCACAGAGGATGTTTAGTAGAGGCATTCTGTACTCCGGCGAGGCGAAGACCTGGCCTCTGGTGGAAAGGTTTGAGGTTGAAGCTGCCATGGTGAGTGTGGATAACACGTCAAATTGCTGCTGTTGTTTATTTGCTGCATTCTCTACCAGTCCACGTATTGCGGTGCCCTTATATATCAATAGTTAAGACGCGTAATGCTGTTCCTGTAGGATTGACATCGTGGCGCACGCCAAGGGTCACTGTCGCCTGAAGGGCGTAGATGACATCACTACATATGCAATGCGCAAACATTCACACTCGACGTAGTAGGTGTCATACCATGATCACATTCTCATAGAAAGCCTTCCAATCATTTCCCAAATGCCAGTACCAAAAGATCCTCAAATCTCGAACCACCATCAACCCCCCAATGCAAAGCCGTAGATTGACTCAACGTAACCAAAGCCGGGCTCTTCGTCCTCGCCGCAGCAATTTCCCACTCTTCTTCGGTCCGCGCATCCCAAAGTTGAGTTCGTAGATCAAAAGGTAAAGCCTCCACGCAGAGTGAGTGTATTGTATATCCTCTCTTCAACGAACTGTATACCGCGAGGAGGATGTTACACACCAAGATTGTCCGACGAACACTTTCGGAGAATAGCCATGCTTGCCAGGGACTTAGAGTGCTAGGCAGTTGAGTAGGTGCGTTCTGCCACAGGGTGTGAGTTAGGGCCCACATGGATTCGTTGTCGCGTTCTATTTGATCTGCGTCTGCGTCGCTGCAGGTAAGGAGACGGATTATTTGGGCGAAGATTATTGATTGGGCGTAGGCTAGTGTTTCTGGGAATGAAGAGGCTTGTGTTGATGAACGGAGCAGACGACGGATTGTGGATCGGAGTGTATGAAGACGGTGGTCGGCAAGATAGCTACCGCCGACTTGGAAGCTATAGCATATGTCTTTAACCTCTCGGAGTTGAGACGGTAGGTCCGTTTTGTATATGCCGGGGTGGATGAATGAAGTTGTGTTGTGCTCTGCGAACTCGGCTGGAAAGCTTCGCAGCATATCGGACAGGCGATAAAGCGTCTTCTGATTAAACACCCTCACGACCTCAAGGTGTAAAGGGTTGAAGACCCTCAAGCCAGAATCAACCGACCTACTCACGACACTTGACTCATTCTGCCACGGGATATCTAGTGTTGCCAGTGGAGGTCCATCGCGAAGGACTTGTCGAATGTAGATTTGTAAGCTGGTGTCCAGGTCCCCACGGACCACAAGTA
Organism: Fusarium citri; assembly: GCA_004367485.1. Taxonomy (NCBI): domain Eukaryota; kingdom Fungi; phylum Ascomycota; class Sordariomycetes; order Hypocreales; family Nectriaceae; genus Fusarium; species Fusarium citri. The sequence goes on from QHHH01000160.1 coordinate 128,792, forward strand.
ATGAGAGTGTTTGGCTATTTGGCACACTATCTAATCTCTGGTACTTCTTGATTGGCTTTATAATGCTTTGGGAATGGATGTCGGCAGTTGCAGGGGCCGGTTGATTGACGTAGCAGCATTTGATGCGCTTGGCGGAACATCGTTCGCAACAGGGAGTGGCCAAATTGCAGCGACGTCTTGCTTTGACGCAGGCTTGACAGGACCTTCGAAGGAAAGTCATTATTGATTGAGGGAATTTTCAAAGCATCGAGGATATGACGGGGAGTGTTTGAGGGAGAAGGTCGTGTTGAAGCCGGAGATAAGGCCCAGCGCTCGAGCGATGACAAATTGGCTGTTCTCGAGCGATACTGCACTAACTATCATACTTGTTATCAGCCGTGATTTTGTTAGTACTTCAACTGTCTGTTCTTATCTTATCACTCCACTAGTTCCCGCCACTTAGCTTAATTGAACGCTAGTGCTCAGATAGGATTAGTCTCCACTGACCTGATAAAAGAGGTTTAGTCTCCACCAGTTCGTGGAACCATCATCTTCGTGGGACAGGAGTTGACACGACGCTATGGAAGCCGTGATGCTGATAAATCCATGGAATATACTGATTGTACGAAGGAGATGTTGAAGCCAAAGATCTATAAGTAGTTGAGACTATACCACTATTTTCTGATTCTTATTCCGACAGCAATCCATCGTGTCTTCACCAGAAAAACATCACCTACCCTATCCACAACACCAAACTCCTGCTGTCCTCAATATGTCTGGCGAAATTAAGAATGTCATGATCCTCGGTGTAAGTTAAAGTACTTTCAGCCTTCCATACACATAGTTCTGATGTATTTACCAGAGTCGCGGCAACTTGGGACCGTATCTCATTGCTGCTCTCGTCAAGACCGGCTTCAACGTGTTTGTCCTTAGCCGCGCGTCGTCAACCACGACAGATGCAACTTTCCATGGCGCCACCATTGTCAAATCGGACTGCACCTTCTCATCCCTTGTTGAAGTCTTCAATGGTCAAGATGCTGTCATCTCCACACTGTCGACAGCCAACATCGCGGAGCAAAAGATCGTCATTGATGCAGTAGCAGCTGCAAAGGTCAAGCGCTTCATGCCAAGCGAATTTGGTAGTGACACTTCAGTCGAGGGTCTCGAAGATATGGCACCCTTTCTGAAGGGTAAACAGAATGTCATGGAATATGTCAAGAGTAAGGAAGTTGAGAGTTTGACTTGGACTGCGATCTTCTCTGGTCCTTGGATTGACTGGGTGAGTCCTCCATACAAAACACTATCATTCGCTTGAAACGCTAACTGTGGGCATTTTCAGATGTTGATCGAAGGGCAAGGCCTGCTTTGTCTGGACGTCAAGGCCAAGACCGGAGAACTGGTAGATGCAGGTGAACCAAAGTTTACCACCACAACCGTATCTCAAGTTGGCGAAGCCACTGCCGCTGCACTCCTCCACTCCGACAAGACCAAGAATCAGTACGTACATATCTCGTCGTACAACACTACCCAGAACCAACTTCTCGAAGCTCTGGAACGCGTCTCTGGAGCCAAGTTTGCCATGAAAGAGTTGAGCAATGTAGAACTCTATGCGCGAGCTGAAAAGCATATTGAGGAAGGTCAATGGACTACTGGGTATTACGAGCTTGCTGCTTCGACTACGTACAGTGATGCTGCGGTTACCTATTTTCCGGATAAGGCGGAGCATTGGAAGAAGGTGCTTGGACTCGGACGGGGCGAGGGCTTTGACGAGATGATCGCTCGGGTATTGGCGACCGTGGGTTGAGGTGAGGCTGGCGGATGCAACGCTTTGACATGCAAGAGTCTAGAATGAACTTTGTTCAATGAGTGATAGTATGTTGTTCATATATTTTATTTCTTTATTTGGGTATTGTGTTATTTTGTGACTAGTCCGAGCAAATCCCGTCTGTCTTCAATTTGCCTCCGTCCGTTTCATATTCGTAATTTAGTGCCACAAAGCATCGTTGGGCTTGATGCCCTTCTCCTTGCAGTGATCATAGTACATCTTAGCAAAGCTAAAGATATCAAGAGTAAACTTCAAGCTATCATCATCATTGAGGAACTCAATGCTACCGGAAACAGTGAAGACGATGTCCGTGTTATCCTGGACGGACAGGGTGTGGATGACACCAGGGTTCTCGCAAACCCAGTCACCAGGACGGGCAACCCAGTCATATCTAAAAGATTAGCATCGTGGTATGCATGGTATGCAGAGGGTACTCACTCCTTGTAACCCCATTCTCCAGACATGGTAATGGCTGTAACGGTACCACGGTGTCGGTGCTTGCCCAGGCTGGCAGCAACTGGCGATCGCAGACCGACGACGAAAGTACCGGTTCGGTTGTCCATGCGCATGGGCTTCAGCTCAATAGGTCCGATCCAGGGAAACCAGAGCGTATCCTTCTTCTCGCTGATGTAGACGTCGGGGGCGCTGTACTTGTCGGTGAAGGCGAGCTCCTCGCGCTCGGCGGCGTTGAGGACGGAGCCATCCTTGGGGTGCGAAGGAAGGGTAGTCTCCTTGGCGGAGACGGGCTCGGGGACGAGATCCTGGGTGGTAGAAGGAGCCATGTTGTGCAGGTGTATGTATGTGAGTCTCAGTTGGTAGATCTTGAAGAGGAAACAGAAAAGTCAAAGTTGCCAAGCTAGAGAAAGTCAAGTTTATGCTGTGCAAGCAAGCTGAATATTAAAAGACCCTGTGGCGGGGGGGAATTACAATTCATGATGAAACGATTGGTCGGGGTGAGGCGCGATCTCCGCGTTGAAATAATATTTAGTCTCGGGCATACCGCCATTTCTAGGCTTAGACTCGAGTTCGCTTCGCGGGATACCCCGGCATTTGCTTGTCTGGTTCCACTACGGCATACCGCCTGATAGCCCACAATAGCTCTACCGCTCAGACAGTCATAACGGTTAGGGGACCAAAGACCAAACCTGGAAAGCTAAGACGATGGATGTGTAAGTTCTGACTGATGGGTGATCTACAAGACTAGCTGCAACCTCCCTTCCAGACTTCTGTCTATCATCGAAGATTCTCTCTTTGCGAATGTATACGGGTATGCACAGACCAGTAAACCCTTGCACAAAAAGGAAAAAATCCTCAGGAACCAGACGAAGGATTGCTGTTAGACTCCACAAGCCAAGACTAAAGACGGGAAAGCGGACTGAAAGCTGAAGCCCGGGACCCGCCTATGCCGACAAAAAGGAGGGACCCCAGATTGAATGCGACATAACGGCTCCGCATGAGACTCTTCACGTTAGAATGATACAATGCAGACAGTTTCATGCCAAGTATGTGACAACCGTTTTGCCGGTAGAAAGTGGCGTTTGGGTTCACGTTGATGTTTATGCGAAAAAGAGAGAGGCTGAACACACCTCCGCGCTGTCAAGGAGATTGTCAGAATTAAACGTTGGGCCGGTGTATGTATTAACTAGACACCGGTTAGACTGGTCCCTTCTGTATTGATGCTAACGCTGTTTAGCGAAATCAACAATCACTCTCGCCTCGTTTTATGTACCACTAGTTTCCACAACACCATTCCTCTTTGCTTTAGCCTCGTTACCTTCCCGCTCTGGACTCTTCAGCAAGGCTGATTTGCAACGGGGGAATTTCATACGGCCGCTAGTCGGCAGTCCTTTGTTCCGGACGGTAGACACCGTTTTGGCTAGGTAGAAGAATCCGCGTAACAATTATCCTCCTCCTAGCGCCGCCTCATAATCTACAGGGGTTTCACCACTGAGGGTGGTTGTTGTGATTGTCGCAGAGAAGATGGACCAGAATACTGGAATTGAGAAGTGATTAAATAGATGGAAAACAATTCTCGAAAAGACTGCTTACGCCAAGAAATAAAAGAAACTTTGGTTTGCTGTTGGTTCGTCTGTTCTGTGTGCCGAGACATGTCAGCGTTATTCCCCTCTGCAATACCCGTCAATTGATAGCGCATCCTTCGTGTGTCGCTTGACCAAACGATTACCGTATTCACACTGGCCCGTTACACTATGATCCTTCTACCATCATCCTGAGGCAGAAAAAAACTAATTCCTTCGCTCCAAGCCGAGAATTGACTATTTTCGGTCAATCTCTCACAGAGAAATAATTGTCCTGCTATAGGGCATTAATTCATGCTTCAATCTTGTCTCCTCTCCTCTCTGGCTACTCCCGTCTCGCCCACTTCCCTTCTTTTCGACCGAACCACAAAATTGAGTTTAAGCTCTGACAATTCTGTGCCTTCCAATACATACGACTCCCAAGTTCCAACGGGGAGCTTCGCAGACTAGGGCCCTAATCAGTCTTAGCTTTGGGCATCCTTCAGGGGATGACCCGGCTTGGGAGTGGGAACTCGGCACCTAAAGCCCACCCTTAGAAGAGTGACGCTCGCCAAGACGGGCTTGGTTTTGTCTCTCTTTTTCTGTTCCAAGAATTTCACTGTACGAAAAGATCGTCGCTTAGTCCGAGGAATAATTAATTGTTCGCTTGGGTTTAGTTCCTCTGGGTGTTCGTTTCAAAGAACCCGGGAACGTAGAGGATACCTAATTAAGAGAGGAACGGTTCTTCTGCAAGGAACGAACCCCCCTGCGTAGTTGGTTGTACATATTCCCGTTCCATCCTCTCGGGTTTTTGATCCCAGCTTTTCTCTCTTGTTGGTTCTCTGCTTTTCTCGTTCCTTTTCGCCTCGTCTTACCAGACCATTGGGTCTTTGTTTCTGATTTATTACCTGCATCTGTTGGTTGGTGCATGATTCACCATGGAGTCCAAACAAACCGACCTCTGGGCCGTGGTCTTCATCACATTCGCCGCAGCCACCATCATCACAGCAATGCGCCTGCTAAGTCGTCGCCTCAAACGCATACCATTATCTTGGGACGATTACTTTGCGCTATGTGGATTTGTAGGTTCTTCGCTTCCTTACTGATACAGCATCCTTGCTAACATTGTTGTTTTCAAGGGTATATCAATTGGTTGGATCGTCATCATCCCGTACTGTACGTCTTATACCCGCGACCGAATCGAATAATGTGCTGACTCGACATAAGGGATTAACCATGGCCTTGGATTACATATGGACGATATTATCAAGATGAAGGGGTCGGATCTGATGGATGAATTATACCAAGCCAAGCTGCTACTATTTATCGCCGAATTGTTTTACGCCTTTGGTCTTTTCTTCGCCAAGATCTCGATTCTCAGTCTTTACTGGCGCATGTTTCGCGTCACAGGCATTCGACTACCCATTCAGATTCTCTTTGGATGCTCACTTGTCTGGATTACCTTCCGAGTAGGCACACCGTCGATATATACCGCGACTCGACTAATTGGCGGTAGATCTTTATGGGTATCTGGCATTGCGTGCCTGTGGAGAAGTTCTGGGATGATAGCGTCGACGGGTACTGCGCCATTGAAGACAAGAAGTTCTTCTTTGGAACGACGTTGGTGCACGCTATGATCGATATCGCTATTCTAGTTCTGCCTATGTGGCAGATTGGACGACTGCAACTCCCCGCGATTCAGAAAGCCGGTATCATGGTCATGTTCACCTTTGGTTTCTTTATCTGCGCTGCTGCCATTCGATTGATTGTCGCCGCCCGCGTTTTCGACGATAAATCCTACGATGTTACATGGAACATCTGCGACATTGTCATCTGGGCAACAGTAGAAGTCAATCTCATCAACGTCTCAGGTATTTACCCCTCCACCTCCATCACCACCTCTAATTCTAACAATACTCTAGCCTCCCTCCCAACCATCCGTCCAGCCTGCACATTCATCTTCATGTGCCAAAACCCACGAACCCGAACGGGCGCCAGCTCAGGAAGCTACCCCAACACCTACGGCCGAAGTCAAACCAAGCAATCCATCCGTCTCGACACGATCAACAAAACCAACAAAGCCAACGACGAATCAAGCTCTACACATCAACTTGCCGAGTCCGACGATGGAAACGCCCGGGTATCTACAGACTTTGAGGCCCATGCGAGGGACCGTTTTAGACCAGCTGGAAACGAGTACACTTCTACGGTCACGGGTCAACGCACGAATTCTGGTGGTGGAGAGTACGGATCTAATTTTGGTGGTATTCTTGTTAAAAATGAGACTACGGTGCATGTTTCTCAACAGTAATAACCGGACACGAACAGGACCTGGTAATAGCTTAGCAAAGCAAAGCAGAGCGTTGCTTATTGTAAAACTAGTCTTAGGAATTTAATGAGCAGATTAGCCCCAATCACCTCCAACCTGTGCAATTGAACGTGATACAGAGATGCAATGTAACATTGCAGTCAAGGTAGAGTCGCTATCTCCACAACCGATGCGCCTCTTCCCCACGGTCGCATCCTCAAATGGTTAGAGTATCTTCGGCATTTCTGAACAGCTCAATTCTACTCCCATTTCGGAAACTCGTACGTTCAAAGATGAAAATTCTGTCATAGCGTACTGTACGCCCGCCTCACTATTCCCCGTCGGCGAAAAGGAAACGACGATCCAGGGGTTCTGGGTTGCTCCCTTTGTGGGGTGACGTTGCACGGCAAGTTCCGTTGAAGACAACAAGGTTCCATCAGTTAGGAATTTCCGTAATGGAAGTAACGCAAGTTTTACCAGCGTCTTAGCTGCGCGACATTGACGGCAGACGCCTGACAAGCGAAAGTTTATTAGTGGTGATGCCCAACTGCAGATCCCAGGCCCAGAACTCGCTAATTTATGGTCTAGCGGGCAGCCAGAAACCCAGTGCCGCGTCGGATATAGAATTGAGTTTCGGGTGTTGGTTTTGTTCTGTTTTAAATGACGTGCTGGTCATTTATGATCATCTTGGCTATGATCGTCTTGGCTGGGACACGATCGAGACGAACCAACAACTCTGAACCAACATGCAGAAACAAGGTTCATTTGTGCAGAACCAACAAGCTTTGAGCTGAGACATCTGCCAATAGCGACAGACAGCCTGACAGGCAAGGGTCCTTACTAGCGAACCAACTACTGTCGTGGCTTCTGTCAAATGACTGTACAGTAGGTGAGGCTGGAAATTTCTAGTTCGGGTCATTTGCTAGTGTCTTCATAGTCGTGAGTGTGCACATCTAGCCGCTCTCTAATGCTTGCATGGCTTGAGTCTGGGGAAATAGCTATAGCTTCCGCGCTTGTTGCATTCCTTAGCTTTAGAGTTTACGGGAAGAAGAACCCTTGTTAGAACAGTAGATCACGAGTTATCTATCCTAGAGGATGATCTACGGACTGCACTTCGCGGCCGCAGAGATTGATAAGAAAGAGCAGCAGCAGGGAACAGTCCCTTGTAAACCTCCGCTTGGATACATAGTTTAACAGTACCTGCATCCGAAGATACCAAAAGGTCATGGCTTTTGGAATCAATTGATGATGCGATGGAGTTTATGGGAAGTTTAGAAATTGGTTGCTCGGGAAGGAAGTCGCAAGCTTTTCTGCTTTAGAGCATAGAATGGGGAGATGCATTGATTCCATCAAATGTTACTGTAAATCATTTTCACCTAAAAAGGTTTATAGAGGAATATTCGTACATCCGCGGGACGAGCAATGAATAGATTATAGCCTACAATTCTTTTTAGACGTTTGAACCAATCCCTTGTTACTGAGAGCGCGAGGCTATGTAACCCAACCCAAACATCTCCTACCCTGATAGACAACCCTTCATTTAACTACCAATCTAGCAAGTGCACTTGGCCAGGCAGAGAAGAGGAACACCAGGAATCTGCTCGCACTTGCCCTGGAGGGCACATGTGCCGCCAACACACTCAGACTTGCAGGGCTCAAGGGTCTTGGGGTCAGAGTAGAAGAGACCACCGTTGTTGCAAGCGCTACAATGCATCCGATCAGCATTTGGAACCCTGGACGGTTGTAACGGAGAACACTTACGCCTGAACGGCAGTGGCGATAGCCAGAATACTGATGATAGAGAACTGCATTTTGAATAATTATTGAGATTGTTTTGTTTGTTTCCAGAATCGGGTCGTCGGCCTCTTCTTATAGAGCTTTTGGGTGAACATGACCTGTTCGAATTCCAGGATTCAATCCTTCAGCGACTTCCACATTCCTATTTTCGACGAACCGATGCTGACAGTATGCACAAATCGTAAGGGTAGTAGAAGAGTTGTCCGTCGGAGCTCGGGGTACAGGATTAAGGCAGTAGACAAACCTGTTTAAGATCTCATAAGTTGGGCAGACTATTTCGTCCATTGTGCTAATTCATCTGGCACCCTGACTTCACTGTATTGCAACGAGTTTGTACCTGCCAAATACAGTCTAGAGTCACCTGAAGAAGGATGGTTTTGCATAAAAACCCCTGCCGGGCCGTTCCTTTATTTCCGTTGAAGTCGTGTCTGATTGACGCGTTCCAATAGGCCCGGCAAGTTCTGACCGGGGCCGAGCAGGGATAAGTCACCTTTCGGATGGGCTGCCGGTGGCTATACGAGATGCACTTCCAAGCGCTGGGTTTATGGATAAGAGAATCAATTGGTTGAATTGCGGATATAGGGATTATCCGAGTATGCATATCCTGTTATGATATGTTACTTTACGTGAAAGGATTTTAAGGTATCCGGCGGTGTGAAGTTGCCAATGCATGGAGTCGATTATTGTAATATGAACAACCCAAAACACCAAGAACTATAACTTTCCTCTGGTGTCGTTGCTGTAGTGTTTGAATTATTACACTTAATTAGTACAAGTTGCACGAGGGGACTGATATTCATCCTCTTGACTGCCTTTGATTTTTTGAGTTTTTCCAAGGCGTAAGTCCCCAATATACATATCAAATCAACACAAGACTTGACTGCCTCGTTCCACTTAGTAACAAGCTTTACTTACCTGCGATCATAAAGTTCTACTTCATCTAGTAACTCTTACGATAACGTGTATTTCTTTTAGGTCTCTTGCTTAAAAAGGTCCTATGTTCCTAAAGTTCTCTAGAACTTACTCAGGTCATTGTATAATTGCGACAGGCTTCTATAGACTAGCAATCTCGAAAATATGGGACAGAATCCTTGAATAGATTTTCGATAGCTCTCAGCATCGAGACTTTACCCTTTTGGCCTTTTGCTTCCCGGTTCCGCTTCGGCTGGCTTCCGAAGTCCGGACCGGATCCATCATGCCGGAACCGACTGTCTACCCCGCTACAATCGGCACCGAGAGCCGATGGCGCTAAGCTGAGTCCCAAAAGCATACCGTACTTATCAACACCACGTCACCACAACATCGTCTGTAATTCTGTATCTACCATCTTTAACTCATCGCAAATATGTCCTCCGCCACATACCAAATTGAGAAGCCCGTCCGCGCTGACTATGAGGAGTGGGCCAAGCTTTTCCGCGCATACATCGATTTCTACAAGTCCAGCATTGAAGAACAGCAATATGCGAGGACTTTTGATCGCATCATGGAACAAAAGAACGGTCTCCAGGCTTTAGTCGTCCGAAAGGTCTCTGGAGAAGAGAAGTCTCTGGTTGGAATTGCGCATTTCTTTCCTGAGCAGTCGCCTTGGAGCGAGAAGGAGATTCTGCTCCTGAATGGTAAGCCGAGATCTTCCAGTAATTGAGACTTTTCTGACGACACAGATCTATTTGTCGACCCTTCGGTCCGTGGTGAAGGACTTGGACGAAAGTTGACACAGGCTGTAGCGGACGTTGGGAGAGAGATGGGTTGCATGAGAGTTCAGTGGGTCACCAAGCATGATAATGCTACTGCGAGAAAGCTTTACGATACGATGGCCGAGACCCAATTTGTTCAATATAGAATGCCTCTTTAGAACAGTGCTATCTAGGATAGCCCTAGAGTCTTTTCCTCAGCACGCATAGACCTGTATGCATCAAACCACCATTTGTGAATCTCCTGACTCCCAGTCCACGATCCATCATCTCCGATCTCGTCCCAGGGCTTCGGACTTAAGATATAATGAATGTTCTTTACCCGATCATCACGCCAAATCTGTCCATGCACATTCGGGTTACGCATCGTCTTCAGAGCGTTGTAGATATATGGAAGAGCCACCCATCGGCCTTCGAATAGATCCGCCAGGAGGTCTTGATCCGGGAATTTGTAGTCCTTGCAATCCGCATCTTCCATCTTGGACAATATCTGGTTGAAGATATTTTGAGAGGGATTGACCACGAGAAGGCCGCTGTTGAGTCTGCCCAAGCCTGAGGATATACTGGCTCCAGTGGTTTGAGCAACTTCGGGTTTGTCGTGTTGAGACGTAAGAGAACAGTTCGCTGGAATCCAATTGGGGGGGTAATGCGGCTTGCGAAGTGGATTGCAAGTGCACGCATGGCATGCAGCAAACACCCTCTTAGCCCCATCTCCCATTGAGGGTGTATCCAGGTCAAGGTCCATCAGCTCATCCATGTTGTGTAATGGCAACATGTCAGAGTCAAGCATGACTATTCTTGAGTACTCAGTCAGCGAGAAGGCGACTAGTTTAGTCCAACATTCGAGAAAACGCGGATCATCGAGATATTCTTGTGAGGTGGTTGGTGCGATCTTCTCGACCTCTAGAGTCTGAATACCCCGTTTCTCAAGGATATCGAGGCCATCCTGTGACAGCGTGTTGGTGTAGAGAACGAGCAATGGGTATTCCGACTTGACGCAGCGAAGACGGTAGTTAAGCGTCAGGACACCTTTGAGGTAATCACTGTTTGTTACCAAAGTGGCCCATACTGTACACAGTGAGTGGTGGTTCCCAAGTCTGTATATCGAATGTGCATACCTTTGGGCTGCTTCATCGTGTCTACCTTGGCAACCATTCTGCTTTCAATCTTCCAATGGCTGTTTTGTCTGAGTAGTACAGAATAAACAGAAGTTGAAAATGAACAAAGAGCGAAATTTGGGAAATCTCGGAGATGTCGTAGATGGCTGGCTGAGCCCCCACTTAAAGCTCGTTCCTTGATCGAAGCGGCCGCTGAAGACGGGAAGATTGTGCTAATATTATTGGCTTGAAACCGGGAAAGTCTAAATGTCGAGATCGGTGCCCCGCCTTCACATGCAGTCTACTCTGAACTTGGTTATGCTTTGTCAGAATGTCTCGAATTGAGATGATGATTCGGGCTTGGCATCTGTCGATTATCTTAGCGGCAGGCAAGGTTGAAATCGTGCTACAGACATTGGTGGAATCACGCAAGTAAGCAGGCAACCTGCGGGTTGAACCTTCTTTAGCATCAAACTAGCCTCACGATCCATTGTACCGTTGGTAGATTGATCTCTCGATCTTACGTGCCTTTGATGTATCAGAAGAATTGGTTGCCGAAAAAAAAAAAGATGAAATAAACTGGTTGCTTTATGCCAGCTTATACCAGTACTTGTGCTATTATTGTGATTGTAAATCAAGATATAGAGCACAATTCTTCTGTTCCTTATTGGCCTGTTGCTCTACAATATATCTATTGCCTATCGTCTCTTACGAGATCAACAGTAGCGCAATGGAATGACCCTCCGATACTATTGACATGCTGGAACGGACAAGGAATACACTCCATACCAAGAGACTCAAACCACCGCATCGACTGCACATCACTTGCTTCCACAACAACTTTTTTCCCATCCAAAACCAAAACATTCAGACAGAGCCACGGACTGGTCATATATAACGGTGGATCATCGCGCTCATCCAGTGTAAATGGATAAGCCTGCAAGTCCCAGTCTTTCAGAACAGCATGCTTTCTCAAGCTAGCTTCCGTGACCTTTTCAGGATTGTACACCAGAAGGCCGTCACGAAGAGGAAGAATCGTTGCATCAATGTGCATCGCATGAGGATCGTCAACTTCTAATAGCTCGATGTTGTAGCCTGGAGGTAAATGTTCTTGGACGTAATCAATCCCGGCTTGATTCGTGACATGACTCAATTGTCCGATAATCGTTTTCCCAAAACGCATAAAGTCTGCGGCGTCGAAAGCCGGGCGGCTGTTGTTGATAACCCATTTGTCATTCTTGGTTCCATCATTGTCCAGCAGCGTATTGGCGAAAGAGCTCTTCGGACGGCGAACAATATTAATCTTATCGTCAAGGCTTAATCGATCAAGAATAGAAGAGAAGCTAACTTCAATCTCATCTGCGCGACACGGCCAAGCAAAGCATGCCTCGATCAAGGTATTCCCAACACTCATGAGGCCATCACGAGCCATTGCGCCAGTATATCCACCAATATCCTGCCAATTGATGTTCTTGGGCGGTCGGATGACTTGAACGCCGTGTTCTTTTAGAATAGAAGCAAACGTATCCAGTTCTTCTTCTGCTTTTTTGATGAGAGCTGGTGGGAAGGGATTGTGTGGCTTGAACTCGTCGATGTACTTCTCTGGCATTGTGGCTTTGATCATCTTGGCCGGGGCATTGGGGAAACACGCGACGCCAGCGCGCCCGACAATGATGGATTTCAAGGGAGACCATTCATTGTCGGCGTGAACAGTAGGGAAATAGGTGATCGTCATAATGATAGGTGTGCTTGGGTTGTGGTTGATTGGAAAGGTTTTGAGCAGATGCTTTTGCCAGACTCTTATACTACTGACCTTTCTCGACTCTGCCTAGCCATTCCACGCGACGTCATGAACAAAAACTTGCAGTAAGCGCAGAATAATGGCAGATCTGGGAGGAAAGTGATTAAGTTTCCTAGCGCTCTTCACACCTCGATTCGTGTCGATCCGCATGGGAGATCTCCAATAGTGTGAACGAGATGGATATTCGCGTCACAATATCGAAATATGTCGTCACGTTTCAGCTCATTCAGGCTTTCAGCCAGCCACTCCAGAGCTGGCAGCTGAAAACTGTACGTAATTGCAGCTGATGGAATGTAGATCTACCGCTTGGACCTTGTCAACTGAGACAGACATGTGCTTGACCATGGAGAATGTTGACAGCTTGACAATGTTCTTTCGTTGGCCCTCAGCGTATCAGAAGAAGTAGCGCGAAAAACCATAAGATACGAAATACTTTGGTCACTGTATGCACGATCAGACTTGCACTTAGGCTACTTTATTGTGATAGCAGAAGGGTTAGAGAATTTTCCTGTCGTCCACCTTGTTATGCATGGATCTTTCTAATAATCTAGATCCTTCTTAGGTACCAAAGTATGATCATTCCTACAAACATCATACTCCCGTCCAAAACACTCTTCACAAACCAACATATCCTCCGCAAACTCATACCAACACTTATTGCACCCATAAACCTTTCCTTCATGAACCGTCAGGGTACAAACATCACAGTATCCCTTGGATTCATCAAATATCACACGCGGAGCATCCTCTTCTGGCTCCCTCCTTCTATAATATCGGTAAGGGCCAATGGTGTCTGTCCTCATGCCATACTTGTGCAAAAGCTTCACCATGCCAGGTGCTCCAGAGCGCTGGGCCCACCATAAGAGTGGATGGCCGACTGTAGGCCATGCATCGAGCGTAGCACCTTTTGTGATGAGGAGTTCTGTGACTTCGAGATGCCCGTTAGCTACAGCTGCGTATAATGGTGTAAGAGCTTTCCAATTCTCGCAGTCCAAGTCGATATCATCCCTGGTTAGAAGTATCTTGACTGTCTCGAGGTGACCGAAGCGAGAAGCGGCGAGCAAGGGCGTGACACCATAGTTTGTCGGATGATTGACGGGATATTCCGGTATCGCTATTAACAATTTGACAATGTCGACAAAGTCATCATGCGCAGCAAGTAGTAGGGGCGTTTCTTCTGCTTTGTTGGGAAGAGCTGCATGTTTTCTTGCATCACGATTGAGAAGGTCTTTCATGATTTCGACACAACCTCCAGTTGAAGCGGAAGTTAGAAGGCTCTTGTTCTTATTGTCCAGCAACGCGGTTGTTAATTCAGCCTCGGGGTAAGCGAGCAATTTCCGGTACAACTCCCAGTTTCCGCCCTCAGCAGCAGCGTAAAGTAATGATCTGCCATCTTTGGTGAGCAAGCCCATGGTGGCTTCCGCACCGTGCTCGAGTAGCAGGTCGACCATCTCCATGCTTGCGTTTAAAGCTGCGTTGTATAAAGGGCTATCGCCGTTGTTCTTGTCCAAGACCGTGACACTCTTCTCAGCGCCATGTTCAAGTAATAATCTCGTCATCTCAATGCTATCTTGATACGTTGCTGTATGAAGTGGTGTGGTGCCTTCTTTGTTCACAATGTTGACTGTCGAGGCGGCACCGTGGTCCAACAGTTGCTTGACAATCTCAACTTTACCGCTTATACACGCAGCGTACAAGGGACTGTTTTCGAACCAGGTGAGAGTAGTGATAGTCGAGGCTGCCCCATGTGCTAGTAGTTCTCTGAGGACCTCGACATGGCCATTATCTGCTGCTTCATAAAGTGGTGTCTTGCTGTGAACATCGAGCATCTCAACAGCTGATCCATCTCCATAACTGAGAAGCATCTTGACAATCTCCAAGTACCCTTTGCTTGATGCAGTTTGCAACGGTGTCTCGCTGTTTAGATCACCCACTGCAATAGTCGACGCAGCACCGTGGTCAAGTAATAGCTTAACAATATCTGTATGGCCGTGGTGTGAGGCCATCCACAAAGCTGTATCCCTATCCACAGAAGGAATCGCGACAGTCTCTTCTGCGCCTCGATGAAGTAATTCCTTGACAACGTCGGTATGGCCGTACCTCGAAGCAACCCACAATGCAGTTTTGCCCTCGTCGCTAACATCTGCGATAGTCTCCGCAGCATTGTGATCCAACAGATTCTTGACAATCTCCAAATGTCCTTTTCGCGCGGCAAGCCACAAAGGAGTCCAGAGCTGTGTAGACTTAGCCTCAATCATAGCCTTCACGTTACCAACTTTGTAGCCATATTCGAGGATCAACTCAACCGCCCTGGTACTCCCATTCTGACACGCAATATGCAGTGGTGTCCTCCCCTTCACATCACCCATCAGCATGGCCTCTTCAACCCCCGGTCGAAGAACCGTCTCGAACCACTCAATCTTCTCTTTCTTTATGCACAAGTAATGAAGCAACGTCAACTTGTACTCTTCGGTCGAAAATGACAGCGTGGTGTCTGCTCCATACTCAAAGAATAGCTTAGCAAGCTCAATGTATCCACGTTCCGCGGCCATCATGAGCGCCGTAGCACCGTCCTTGTTAAGATAGCTCAAGGAAGTAGCCGCTCCGTGCTCAAGAAGTAGACGAGCCATGTCCACGTCGCCTTTGACGCATGTAAAATGTAGTGGAGGACCTACGATGGACTTCTCCAGCACCATACTAGCAGGCCCGTGTTGCAGTATCATTCTCGCCAAATCGGCCCGGCCGGCGTTGTGATACGCCATGTGCAACGGCGTCATGCCCTTTTGATCTTTTATAGTCAAGTCCGAACCTCCCTTTATGAGATATTCGCAGGTTCTCGAGGTACCATTCACCAAAGCTGCATGAAGCGGCGTCCAGCCCTGATCTTCCTGGGCAGTCGAGTCCGCTCCATACTTAATCAGGATCCTGATGTTTTCCTCGAGTCCGTTCCAAGCTGCTCTGTGCAAAGACGTATGTTTGTTCTTGTCCGCAGCTCCAACATCAGCTCCTGCCTCAAGAAGCTTTTCCAACATGTCGGACATATCCTCTTCCTCAGAAGCTTGCATCAGCGGTGTGCGACCCAACGAGCCGTACCTGTTGACATTTTCCTCGCTGATGAGAGACATTGCCATGTCCTTCCACCCGAAATTTAGGATATATTCAAGAGGATGAAATGGTGAATGTATCCCTACTTCTTCGGTGCGGTCACGGGCCAAGGCGGCTGCAACATAATCAGAGAGTGGCTTCCAGAGCGGATTCTCCTCTCGGAGCAAATCTTCGGCTAACTGCCAGACTGGAGAGGAAGAAGAAGAATCACATCCGCTGTTATTAGCGTGGTATACCCACTGTATGGATGCGTAGAACCGAAGAGTCATGCATCTACTATAGTAGCGGAACTCATCCTTCCAAGTTTGCGGAAGCCCGATGTAAAGTAGACAGGCCTTTGCGAGGACTGCATGGTGCATCTTCTCGTAGGAACTCTGTAATTGGCCGTTTTGCTTCAGCCAGCTCGGAAGGGGGAGGTGTTTTCCCAGATACTGCCGCACTGAGAAATGCGGTATATGAACAAAAAGGTCTTTGACCTCCAACAGAGGGCTGCAAAGACCGACAATTTCTGTCCTGATGTAGTCTTCGTCTATTTCGTCAGGGTATTCGTCAAGGTCTAGCTCCTCGAATTGTTCCATCAATGCAGCTTCAGTGATCTCATAGACAGAAAGATTACATCTTGCGAACGCGGCCCACCGAAGAAGGGCAAACACACGATCTTTTTCGAACTCTGACATGGCAATTATTCTGTTCCAGTTGTGATCATAAAGACGATCGAGGCCTGGGGGTGTATTTTCGACAGCTTCGTGGAGTCGTTTCTTACTCATGCCTTTCCTGAGTGACTGCTCTTGCATTCTTATCCATAGGAACTGTCCCTCGCATCGATCCGTCATTACCTCGGAGATGGTCGATCGGATATCTTCACTCTTGTTGGAGAGTTTCTTGTCGACTATGAATTGAGAGAAGACTGCAGTGTCGGACCGTACGTCATCTGGGACAATCTTGTACTCTGCGAATGACCCAGCACTCTCGTCAAGGGCGTCTCTAATCTCCGGCTCATCGCGACTGATGAACAAGAGCCTGGCGTTGCTCTCCGAGACCGCACCAACTACGTCCGACAGAAACCGCGCGACTGAAGAATCACCATTGTCAAGCTGCGAGCACTCGTCCAAGCCGTCAGCGATGAGTGTGCATCCAGGCACAGCTTCTACCACAGCAGTGAAGATCTCTAGCACATTCCTCCGTGAAGCTGTTTCGGTGGGGTACACGTCCCTAGCCTGGCGGATGCACTCGAAAGCTTCGTCTCGCGCATCAGCTACCTGGTGAATCCATGACCGGAGCGCTAGGTAAGGTGTATCTTGGTTGGAGGTAAAGAAGAAGTAGGCGACTGGTGTAGTCAACATTTGTGACAGATGCTGTGCTATGTGAGCACAGAGGATTGTCTTGCCGAATCCTGCTGGGCCGTTAATCCAGAGGAGGCTCGGAGAAGACGGATCTTCTGGTGAGCACCAGGTCTTAAATTCGTTGCGGTCGAGTATCCACTCGCATGTATTTTCGACTCGTTCGTCCAGGGAATCTTCATACTTATCGCTGGATGATGGAACTCCCAGCCAAGAGTATACATCGCGCCGCATCTCATCTTGACCAAGTCAGCCTGGGCACGATAAGACGGAACGGATATGAGGGTGTCGGAGGAATTAGCCCTCAAGAGCATAAGGGACGAAAGATCTTAGCTACCTTATGCAAGCTTAGACTAGCACTTAGGCTAAGGCTTAGAGGACAACTCTTCTGACACCCACCTGACGGAGTAACTTACTTTTCATTCCCTGCTCGATGTTAAACAGGACGTTCCTCACATCAGACCAATCCCCACCCATTTGCTCTCCAATCTGCTCACGGCCTTTGTCATCAACTGGCACAAGGTTGTACAGCTGCTGCACCAACTTCTCAAATATGTCAACCTGCTCAGTCCGGTCCTCTTTACCACCAAGCGCCCACTTCAATCTTTTGCGTCTGGACTGCAACCCAGTAAACTGCTCATTCTGTAAGGCACTTCCATCATCACAAATAGCCTTGGTGATGATATGTAAAATGTCCTGAATCACACCCGCAGTATTCTTATCGTTCAGCCCAGGATTGTGATCTGGTAAAAGCTTGCCTTCCGAAATGCCAACACCACGCCCCCATTTCTCAAATCTGGCTCTAGCAGCGCGAAATCGTGTGTCAAGAATGTGAGAGTCGGCTGTGGAAGATTTGTATGCTTGAAAGCGTGACAGAGAGTCTAGACATGTATTGAAGAGACCTGCGATGCCGATGACTCCTATGGCGAGACCTGCTGCCTCCATTGAAGCGTTGTTGGAGATCAATTGATGAGGGGTTTGATGGTGCTGACGGGTTGACGCTATTATGCGATCTGGTAGGGCTGTTTGCAAGGCTTACAGGGCTTAGATCTGCTAGGCTGACCACTAACGAACTCCACTAACAATTTTGTCGTCACGCAGGCACCAATTTCAACGTCCATTTCTGTCCATCATCTATCTGCTCATCAATGTAGCCATAAAAGCGCAATCCTTTTATTTGTTCATAAACTGAAGCTTTTGTGTGGTTCTGTATCTACCATTTATCTCAGAAACCATTAGATAGATAGATTCGTTGCCGCGCAAATTTAGCGCCGACGAGAAACCTTTGCTTTTTCTATAGAGCCTCTCCGAAACAGTGGAAATCATGAGAGCACCCTTTATGCTCCCATGCTCTCATACACATGGTAGACACAAGATTGTTCTAGTAATCAAGATTATAACATCCCAATCTTGCATCCCCTCCTTCATAAGACAAGCCCCATACCTAATCCTAAACAACAAACATCTCCTCCTCCCCATCACTATCCTCATCCTGTTCCACAAGATCAATAACAAGCGCAGCCTTG
This sequence comes from Fusarium citri, assembly GCA_004367485.1. NCBI lineage: Eukaryota > Fungi > Ascomycota > Sordariomycetes > Hypocreales > Nectriaceae > Fusarium > Fusarium citri. The sequence goes on from QHHH01000160.1 coordinate 147,279, forward strand.
TCATTAACCTTATCCAGCTGAAATCCCGCCGCAAGCGAATCAGCCGCATCATTGATACACCCAGCAACATCCAATCCGATATCCAACTCCTTCAGCGCAAGACATATCGTGCGGAAATGCTCATGATGCACATCCGTGTCCTCGGCATCAAAGATAAGAACAGCATTGCGGTGGAAGAGACAGAAGTTTTCGTTGATGCTGGGGTGTTGTTTGAGAGACGTGAGTTTTTCGGGCGTTGTGCTGGCGCTGGTGACCAGGCGGGTGAATGTTTTTGCTACCATGAGGCTGTTGATGGAGGAGGGGTTTTGGGGGGTGAAGAGCACCACGTTTGGTGGGAGGCCTGTTTCTGAACTCATTTTGGTGTTTTTGTAGTGATAAAATGTGATGTTGACTTTTTTGCTGGTGACTGAAAAGTTTGAGGTGTAAAAAGTTGATATCCGCCAACTGTGTTTTCGGATGAGTCATCAGATTTAGGGTAATCAATCAAGTTTTGGACATGCTAATGGCAACAGACTTTCTTCGAGCGCAACGTCGTGGAAAAGAGTCACGACATTATCGGTGGATAGCTAAACCTATAACTCTTTAAGTTTCTCAGGAGTAAGTTTCGAATTTGTAGCTGTCACAACAAAAATAGTTTGACATCACGATGTGATGTGCCTCACGGATGGTCATGCATGGAATCGCACTATAGAACGTATAAACCATACAACATGTCCGACGCAGAACGCGACTAAGTAGGCTTCCTCACAACTGACACGATGATAACCTTTCCAATAAAATTAAACTGACCGTAAACTTGAGCAGCCCGGATCATCCATGTCCCGCAACCACGCCCAGCTGCCCTTTTCGAGCCGCATAGCCGGTAGTCTCTGTCGATCTTAACCCAACCCCGCCTCTGGAGCGATAAGCTGATATCGCTAGTCATCTGCTATCATACTAACACCCTTGCACCAAATCCCGCCCATAAACTGATAAGAACATAATTTCACTCTATCACGTTAATCCTCCAACCACATCCCCCAAAGCTCATTTTCTATCCAGCCTTATCCACGATTGGAAGGAGATCACACGAGCAGAACCATGGAACAGGGAACTTTTGAAATCTTGGCACTTGCGATAACGGACTTTGGCGACTTCCGTTGCTGGGTTTGTAGATAAAAGATCGTCTGATCCTCAATTGAGTTTGTTTTTTTGTCCTCTCTGCATTGTCTCTTCGGTGTGTTGACGAGTCATTCACGATGCGTCTGTCTACTCTCTTCGCTGGAGCAGCCGTGTTTTCAGGCGTGCAGAGTCTCAATATCCTTTTGAATAACGATGATGGATTTGGTTCTGCGAATTTGAGAGAGACCTATCGTCTTTTTAAAGAGAAGGGTCACAATGGTAAGACACCCCGTCTGCTAGCCAAGAATGTCACTGACATTTCCCAGTCTGGCTCGTTGCACCGGCTACAAAGCAGAGCGGCAAAGGCGGTACATCTGACTTCACCACCGAAGGCAATTTGACTGGCCCTTCTCAATATGATTTGATTCCTAAGGGTGCACCTTCAGTCGGAAGCGATCCCAATGATAGCCAGATCTGGTACTACAACGGTACACCCGCTGCATGCACATTCGTAGCTCTCGACTACGTCCTCCCCCGATACGCCAACTTTAGCGTACCAGACCTCGTAGTCACCGGTCCCAACTACGGTACCAACTTGGGTGGTTTCGTCTGGACACTCTCCGGCACCGCTGGCGCAGCGTAAGTCACCGCTACCCCCACAATGACACGAATACTAACAAGTTCAGATACGCCGCTACAAACCGTGGTATTCCCGCCATAGCCATCTCAGCAAGCAACGCAGAACTCCCCTACACAGAACTCACAAACCGCACAAACCCAGCAACATGGGCCGCCCAAGCCTCCGTCCGCTTCGTCGAAAACTTCATCTCCACAGCAAAAGGACCCATCCTTCCCATCGGTTACGGCGTGAATGTGAATCTGCCCGTCTTGACAGAAAAAGACCACGATCCAGAGTTCGTGCAGACGAGATTCACTGGTAACGCGCACGTCAACGAGGCTGTGCTAGACCCCGAAAAGGGTACTTTTACGTGGGCTAATATCAAGCCTTATGCTGCGGGTGTGAATGCTTGTATTAATGGAAACTGTTCGCTTCCGGGTGAGACGTATGTTGTTGAGAATGGAAAGGCGAGTGTGAGCTTTTACACGGTTGATTATACTTCGCCTGAGACGGAGTATACGGAGGGGCTTATTGATCGGGTTGCTTCTTTTATATAAGCAATGCAATGCAGTACTCCGTATTAAACCAATGTTATATAACGTACATGATATGATGCGCCTGCCTTCCGTATATGGTAATGATAACACATATCATGATAAGTATGATTAGAAAATCGCAAGTTCAATACCTTTATCCCGTACCGCCTTCTCAATATCAAACGTCGACGTACCATCCTCCCACGCGGCGTCAACCAACTGACATATGATATTAATTAGATCGAAAGAATCATTTGATAGAAAGGATTGCTTGACATCATCCAGTGTTTGTTTCCATGTAGGATGTAGCTTTAGCAGAGGAACTTCGAGGCTTGCGTTCACGACAGTATGCGGCAGCCCGTTGTGGGCTAGCAGATCTTGGTTGCGTGGTTCTTCGTATGCTTTTTGAAGAGCATCCATTGAAGCGATGAGACGGCATAGAACCACTTCCGTGTCAGGATGGTTGTTCTTTGCAATATCCTCAGGCATTCCTCTTCTCTTACGTTCCATTCTTTGTCGACGACGGACTTCGAGGATACCTGAGAACCGCCAGGCCTCCCATAAGTGTACTTGCAACGACTCACCTACCTCACCAGGCCACGACCAGAAGCGCGTTTCTGTATAATCTGGATCATTGTCAACAAGCCCGGCAAAGATGTCCAATAATGACCTAGGAAGACCAGAGACAACTTCGATGCCGTCGGCTCGACCTTCTGGAAAATCATCTTGCAGACGACGAAGGAGCTTCCAGACGCCGATGGGTTCCCCCGATCGGCCGATGACCATGGAGGGCATGTCCATGACGCCTAGGACTTCGAGGAGGTGTCGGTGGTAGAGATTGTCGATGGGGATTTGACCTGGTGTTTTGAGTTTGTTTTTTAGGTCGTACACGTTGACGATGAGATCGAGATACATGGTCCATGGCTTTCCTTGGAGTAACTGCACCAGTTAGGGAGATCAATAAGATGCCAATACCCAATAAACAGGAGAGACAGAAGTGAGATGTAAGAGGGAAAAAAGACAGACGTACACATAGCGAACACACCAGCAACCCAGCACACACAGTCGCGACGTGAAACTTCTCATATCGAGCACTAAGCTCCTGCCGAAAAGTCTGCAGTGCCAGATCAACATACTCCATCGACTTGACCGACATGCCATCATCAAGGTAACCCTGTATAGCGCCAGCAATCATAACAAGCGCAGGACTCTGATGCGCCATCTCCTCAAAGAAGGGCTTGACCCAGGAACTCGCTTCCGTGGAATACAGCCGATTAAGCCCATGACGAAGGACTAGAGTAATTAGTAAATGATATACCCGAGGTAAGGTGAGGAGTAAATCTACATCTTTGGAAGATCGGATCTGAACCACCCGCACCGGGTGAAAATACCGATGATGATTCAGTGCTGGACGGATCATGGGCGGAGAGGGAGCCTGTTTCTGATAGTTCGGGGGTGTACTGTATAGGTGGAAGCGTGAGCGTGTTGGGCTGTGTCTCGGGCTGAACGAATGACGCGTCGGGGATAGAAGCACCAGCGAATCGTCCCCTGGAAGCAACACCATTTACCCAGCGAAGCGGCGTAGAGTAGCCCTGGCATCTCATGCCTCTTTGGGAGCAGGCCTGACACTCTGGACGAGCTTGGTCGCATTTCCGCTTGCGGGCTTTACAATTCAGGCATCCTCCACGTGAGCGGGCCATTGCCACCGCACCTAAGATAAGGCACAGGTCAGGTAGTACTCAATTAGCGACAAAACTAGCGCAGATCAGATCTTTGTGGGGAAATAAAGATGAATGAGATAGTCGAGTGAACAATGACAAGAATAGTAATAGCTTCCCACCAAACGCGTACAATCAGGGATGAGAATGGTCAAGGGCGGGGGGGAAACTTGAATTTTGAAAAGTTGTGGGGGTTGGATTGCAGAAGTTTATAGACGAAAAGGGGTGAAGAATGCGCCGCGCAAGTAATCGCCGAAACGAGTTTAGTTTGTCGCTGATGACTGTCTGGTTGTTGGTGGCTTTTGAAAGGGAAATATTGCGGGGGAGGATTTGCAGCGCCGTGACCAGTGATAAGACCTGAACCAGGATTTCGAGACAGGAGCTGACAAGGGTTAAGCCGTAGATAGCGCGTACTAGGCTTAGCTGAAAGTTAATTTTGCAGTACAGACCACTTCCTGACCTTGTTCTCTTCTCTTTCTTTCTTCCTCTTGTCTCCCCCTATGTGTGTCTCAGGACCACATTGCACGCACATCAAAAGACTAACAGATTGGGACCATCAAGCTACGTATGTATCAAGTCTGTCTCGTGCAGAATCCGAGAATATGCGCATATCATATGCACGTTATTGGTTGTGTGTGCCAATGTCGGCAATTGATTGATTGACTCGTACCTTATCCCACCTTGATCCCATCCCATTTGAGGCTCAGATCAGATTCTATATAACCTGGCCTGCATCGCGTCGCAGTAGATCACTCCAATTCAATCCGACTCAATTCAATTCACCATCATTCCTACTCTCATCTATTGATCTATCCTCATCATCGACATGGCTTCTTCCGATCCCGTGGTAATCCCCGGAGAGGTCCGGTTGATCCTGGGTACGTACCTCACCTTGGCTGTCATCCACTGTAACTTAACTTTACTGATCCTTCCCAGCAGAAGCATCAACCGACGCGTCAAGATTCGTTCTCCAACCAACACCATCCTCAGACCCCAACGAACCACTAGTAAGACCACCCTTCCCAATATCACCATCCACAAATCAATTAACCAACATCTTCAGAACTGGTCCTCATGGCGAAAATGTCTCAACTTCGGCTTCACAATCGCCGTAACAGTCGCAGCCTTCACAAACCTGTCCATCCAAACTGTCTTCTGGCAGCAAATGACCGTTGACATGGGCGTCACCATTCAACAGCTCACATACGCTTCTTCATCGCAGCTAGCTGGTCTAGCACTCGGTTGTCTGTTCTTCATCCCTCTTACCATCAAGTATGGTCGACGGCCGACTTATGTTGTTTCTTGTGCTGTGCTTGCGGGTGTTACGTGGTGGAGTGCTAGGATGAATAGTTATGGGGAGTTGATTGTCACGAGCATTGTTACTGGACTTGCTGGTGCTATTAATGAGACTGCTGTGCAGATGACGGTAAGTAAACACTCTCTGACATTGAAAGTCCTGTACTGATACGTTTAGATTGCGGATCTCTTCTTCGTTCATCGTCGTGGTTCTGCGAATGCAATTTACTTCACTGCCGTCATGGTAGGCGCTTTCCTCGCCCCCATGGCTGCAGGCACTCAAGCCGCCAGCCAAGGCTGGCGCTGGTCCTACTACACCCTCGCCATCTGCCTTAGCATTCTCACCGTGCTCTTCGCCGTTGGATTTGAAGAGACAAAGTACATCCCCATCACTCTGGGCCAAACCGATGTCATCGACGAGGCATCTGAGCGTCCTGAATCCAAAGATGATATCGACGAAAAGACAAAGATCGAAAATGAGGTCTCAAAGGTCGCTACCCAGACTTCCACCACCATCCCCATGAACACATGGCGTCAACGTCTCCGCTTTACTACTACGACCAACGAGTCTCTTGCCAAGTTGTTCATGATGCCTCTTCACGTCATCACCCTTCCTCACGTCATGTTCACAGCTCTGCAATTTGCTTCTGGAGTGTGTTGGCTTGTTGTCTTTATGCAAGTTACTTCCATCGTCTTCTCTGCGCCACCTTATCTTTTCACTACTGCTGGTGTAGGATACATGGCTCTTGGTCCATTTATCGGAAACATCTTTGGAAGTATTTACGGTGGCCCTTTTGCAGATTGGGCTATTGTGAGGCTTGCGAGACGAAACGGGGGCTTCTTTGAGCCGGAGATGAGATTGTATCCTCTTGTTATTCCTACTATTTTCATGGCTGGTGGAATCATTATGTTTGGCGTCACCGCTGACCGAGTAAGTAACTCCACACTCAGAACGTTTTTCAACGTGCTAACATTTTCAGGGCATGCATTGGATCTATCCCTCCATCGGCGGCGCATTCTTCGCCTTCGGCCTCGGCGCGAATGGCGACATAACCTTCACCCTCGTAATCGACACATACCGCGAACTCACAGCCGAAGCCTTTATCGGCATCGCCTTCATGCGCAACGCCATCTCCGTTGCCATTCCCTTCGCCATCGTTCCCTGGATGAACACGATGGGTCTTTCCAACATGTACATCCTGAGTGGAATGATTGCTTTTGCTATCGGATGTCTTTTCATTCCCATGATTATCTGGGGTAAGAAGATTCGAACGGCTTTGGCGCCGAGGTATTGGAGGTTGGTTGCTAAGAGGTCTGCGATTTAATGATTATGATGGCGTTGGTTTGGGTCGGATATTAGGTGGGATAATGGCGTGATGGGACAGGGATAACTTCACAATTGATGATCTTCATTTCCTCAATCCTTCCGTATTTTTTCCCTCCATGGAGTTTCTCATCGTGACACGTTGAGCTGTGTGAAACCGCGCAACTAAAAAACGAAGTTCATCTCTAAAACTCTAGTGTATCACAGACTTCACAGTTCACATTCTGGCCAGTGCTGCAAATCACCTGCATAAGGTCTCACATGTGTCTCAATCTTACGTCAAAAAGTCCGATAAACTCTATCTCTGCGTTCAACTCAATCTACGTTACAACTTGGCTGCAACGTCCGGAAAATTAGTCAACCGGTAGCAATCAATAATCGGCTTCCCCTCCCACATAATCATAACCCCCAACGCAACAACACCATTCATCCAACCATACTTACTATCCCCCGGCGCCTCAAATCTGATATGCGTAAAATACTCCACACCATCCTGCGTAACAGTATCTTTCTCGGCAACCTTATCATCCACTCCTGGTCCAGTTTTGTAAACTCCATTTGCTTTGACAAGGATGTGTACGTTATCATCTGTTTTGAGTGTGTACATGGCGTTTAACCGAATGAACGACTAGATAAGAACCTTTTTAGTTGAAATCGGAATTCTCGGAATTGGATACACTGACCTTTTTCGGATTCATGACCTCAGCCCAGTCCGCGCCGCTCTTGTGCACAATCACACCCTTGATCCCGGGCCCATGCACAGTTCCTCCCTCGATAGGAAGCACGAGGCGAACCTTGTCAGTGCCGTCGACTCCTTCGATCGGTGTGACCCCGCCTTGATCCATCTCGGCTACGATGCGGTAGATGAAGTCAAGATGGGGCATGCGCATCTTGTGTGGGGAGAAGGCATTTCCGGGGGAGGTCTTAGCCTCGGTGAGTAGCGTCTTGGTCAACATTCTGGGGTAAGCGATAGACCAATTTGCCATCTCAACTCGTGAAGTCCAGACCATCATTTATCTTCCGTATCATGGGGACGATCGTGGAGCCGTTGTTACTTGCCGAGCACTAACGCGATGCCGAGACCCTGCGCATATAGTACCCCGATACGGAAGGCGTATGCGCTCGGTTCGAGACTCTATCAAACTAAAACTCGGGGAATGTTTCCAGTGGGGGGCAAATGCAAAGGGGTCCAGACTCAGAAAAACGGATATGTCACAGTCGGTCAAAACCACGCATTTTCGTCATTATAAACAAACCAGTTTCATCAGTGCCAATCTTTGTTCTCACACCTTTACTGCCTATCTTTTCACACCTACACTGCATCACTAGCCCATCTCGTTATCATCATGCCCGCCACTACCAGCTGGCAAAGTCTCGCCGCTCTCCACCGCGAGAAGCAAGTCGAAGCCGTCCCCAAAGAATGGCTTCTCTCCGATAAACAACTTCAGACTGGTGATCGCTTGATAGAGTCTAAAGTTGTGCAAAAGTCTGGTCTTCTTTCTGAGAAGGAGATTGAGATTACGGAGCGATATAATGCTTCTGAGTTATTGAGGAAGATTCATCGTCAGGAAATTTCTTCTGAGGACGTTGTTGTTGCGTTTTGCAAGCGCGCTAGTCTTGCTCAGCAATATGTATGTTGTTATGTGTGATGGTTTTGGACGTGGGCTAATGATTGCAGACTTCATGTTTGACGGAGATCTTCTTCGAGGAGGGCATTCAAAGAGCCAAGCAGCTTGATAAACAGTTGAAAGAAACTGGCAAGTTGGCAGGTCCTCTACATGGATTGCCCATTAGTCTCAAGGTACACAACCTCTTCCATCAACAAAACCGCTTCTAACCTTTCAGGATTCATATGCCGTCAAAGGCCATCATGCTACCGTCGGATACATCGAGTTCCTTCGCCAACCCATCCCAGATAGCAACGCAGCACTAGTCGACCTTCTTCTTGATGCTGGAGCGGTCTTTTATTGCAAGACTAACCTTCCTCAGACAATGATGGTAAGCAAGACTTCTCATCCAAGCTACAACATATCATAACATCTTCTAGACTGCAGACTCAGAGAACAACCTCTTTGGTCGCACCCTCAACCCTCACAATACCACCCTAACAGCAGGCGGTTCAACAGGCGGCGAAGGAGCCCTAATCGCCTTCAAAGGCTCCCCGCTCGGTGTCGGAAGCGACATCGCAGGCTCCATCCGCATTCCCTCTTTATGCTGCGGCATCTACGGCTTCAAGCCCACAGCAGACCGCGTTCCTTTTGGAGGTCAATCGGAATACCCCTTCCCCAAAATCCACCTTCCTGGTGTGACACCAGTTGCAGGACCCATGGGAAGTTCAGTTGAGGATCTGCAGATGTTTATGAAAGTCACCATGGCTCAACGACCGTGGAAGTATGACTCTTCTGTCGCGGATATTCCTTGGAGAGATCTTAGCGGTGATAAGAGACTGGTTATCGGAGTCATGGCTGAAGATCCAGACTATCCTCTTCATCCTCCCGTAAAACGCGCTCTGTCTAAAGCTGCAGCCGCCCTCGAGAAGGCCGGCCACAAGATCATTCACCTCCCCGCTTCTCCCCAACGCAACGCCGGCCATGGTGCAAGAATCGGCTTCCAGTACTTTATGATGACTGGTCCCGACCCCGACACCATCTCTCGCGAAGTCGGCGAGCCACTCGTCGCTTCAGTAGCAAGAATGGTACATCCTTTCTCCAAGGGAGAATTCCCTGTTGACCAAGGCATGGATGTACCCGACCGCCTGTTCGCTCTCAATGAAGTCAAGGCAGAGTATGGAAAGGCGTGGATGGAAGTTTGGAGGGATCATGACTTGGATGTTGTTCTTGCGCCTGGAGCGGCGCATACGTCTGTTCCGCACGATACGTATGGCAATCCGGTCTATACCCTCATGTGGAATGTTTTGGACGTAAGTTCTTCCTATTAAAGATCGAGGTTTCGTACTGACTGAGTCATAGTACCCCGCTGGAATCATTCCATTTGGCACTTCGTCCAAGTTTGACGATGGAGAAGGTGTCAAGGCTACGGCACCCTTTGAACCAGACTGTAAGTTTTCCGCAGTCCAATGACCTCGCGATGCTCGCTAACACTTTTCAGATGCCCCAGAAGCTACCGATGGTGCGCCATGCGCTATCCAGATTGTGGCACCGCGATTTAGGGATGAGGAGTGCTTGCAGGCTATGCAAATAATCGACAAGGACATTAGACTCTCTCGGGCACCGAAGCTATAGATATCTTCCAACCAGGTGGATAACAGAAGGACTGCCATCTAAGAACTAGAGTACGAAAATAAAGTAGCCTACATAACAGCCTAAGCATTGATAAGAAGACAAATTTGTCTTATCTCTCATGGTCCAACAGATGCTCCATACCTACAGATCACAAACGCTCACTAAGAACGGACATTTCTTATCATAACATAGACATTAGGTACCTAAGCTAAGCAAAGCAATAAGAATATTATCTATCAACCTTTCAATCATACCTTCCTCCGTAGCATCTTAGAAGCAGGGCGACTTTCAACCCTATTACTTCTCTCCTTCAACAATCCCAATACCGTCAACTTGAACCTCTGTCCCAAGTCCTCCCACTCAAAATCAGGGTTCAGCGCCGTAATGAACACCCTCATTGAAGAGACAGGGACCTTAAGGATCGTGCAGACATCCTCTGCAGAGAGATCCTTCTCCATCGTCGAAATGAACTTACGCTGGAGAGTTCCCTCGAACTGGGCGAAACCATTGTAATCAATCGTTGCAACAGCCTGTGAAACCTCTGCCTCCTGCGTTTCTGCTTCAGGCCGTGTTCCCGTGAGACAAAGCTGCAGGAAGCTTTCGTCGAGAGGTTCAACGTTCTTTACACCCTTGCCAACCTGCCAAGGAACCCTATTCTTCTCGGCATCAGCTAGAACCTTCTGCACAACCTTCTTCGTGTTATACTTCGTCACCTGGTCAGCTTCCTCAGAGACGTCTGCGTTAATCAGCTCGTGATAGTGATGCAGGTTCTGCACCTTGAGATCCTTGGTTTCGATCTGCCAGAATGCAGCAATCTCCTGGTGCTTGTCGATGACGGCCTGTGCATTTGCCTTTGCTGCGACCCAGTCCTTGGCTTCGCAAGCTTCTGACACCGCGGTCTTGAGGTCCTTGAATGCGGCGGAGCGTTTGGTGTAGACGTTCGCGTAGACAAGGTCTTCACTTGCCTTTCGGGCACCGCCGTTGTGTAAGCGCTCGAGATATTGCATCATGCGCGTATATCCCTTTGTCTGCTTCTGCAAAACAGAAGGCACATTCTGGAGCAACCGGCCAGCGATAGCCTTGATGTCCGCATCACTGTCTGTAAGCATCCTTTCGAACACCGTGATAACCGTACGGGAATGCTCCAGCTGAATGTTGCGGAGCTTGCAGAACGTAGCCAGGTCCGCGATGTGGTTCTTCTTGAGGTCCGCCGTATTTTCATTCTTCGTAATAACTCGCAGAATGATCTTGTCAAGCAGTCGGGCGAGATTCTCATGGAACTGCTCCAGAGGCCAACCGGTATAAGGATATAATTCAACCGTGTTCTCATACCAGACCCAGTCGGCGTCCGTGTTAGGAATATCGTATGAAGGATTAACACCGAGGAGCTGCCAAACCATGCTCAAAGGTCGAACGCCTGAACCCGCGATGGTCATGAGATTGCCGAAGAGTCCTCTCATGAGCTTTGTTACGGTATCTTCCGCAGTGTCGAGGACAACAGGAGCCGACGTTCTCATGCCCGCAAGCTTCGTCATCGCAGCCATAAGCAACGAGCTCATCAGCTGTCCAATCTCAGGCGCGCCGGCCTGGAAATTGTGCTCACGGCCCGAGACTGCTTGACTAAGTGTATCTCGCATCATAATTCGCAAAGCAGCGATGTGCGATTCGTTGCACTTCTCCATCCAGCGTACGGTGTAAGGGCTCTTCAGGTTGACGAATTCGTCCCAGCAGACCCAGGCCAGCATGGATCCTCCTGTACCGCGGGTCTTGTTGAGGTAAGGCATGGAGAGAACGGGATGATCTTTACCTGATTGGCTCTTGAGAGGTCCGTGGTGGTGGTCCTGTGACTGCTCTATAATAATGCCGGCGTCGAAGCCATCGAGGTAAAGAATTCGGTTATCAAGGGAACAAACAGGCCTAAAACTTAGGTTAGCGATCCACAAACTCATCATAAAGGACGTTAGGGTAGTGCTTACTCGGCGTTAATTGTAGAATCCCTCGTCAGAGTCTTCAAAACCTGCTTATAAGGGCCCGTCTCAATATTGAGCAACATGACGCCCATATCCGCTGCATGCTCCTCCAACAGCTCCGTCAGCTTATCGAACTTCATGTCCTTTGTCGCCTGAACATTGTTCTCGATCTGGGTCTTCCTCAACAAGCGCTTCATATCGTGTGTCTTCTTCGAGGTGGTCTGCGAAGACATCATGTTCGCGAGGCTAGCAATCACAGGCTCCAATGCAGCTTGTGTTTCCTTGCTAGTCTTTCGTAGATCTCCGAGCATCCTGTTCTTCTCGAGCATGGCCTCCTTGTCGTTGAAGTCGAAGGAATCAGTGAGGAAGGCGATGTATTCCTCGCGTAGGGGGACCATGATCTTGTCGACCTTGGAGCTGAGTGTATCGACGAGGGTCTTGGAGAGCTTCTGAAGATCCTGTTGATTGAGGAGGGACTGGAGTTGGGGGACCATGGCGATGATGTCGTCTTGCAGGTGCGTCTTGATGTGTTCGAGGGGCATTTGCTCGAAGACTTGGACTAGATTCTCGACCTTGACGACCTGGTTGGTATAAGGTAGGATGACGCTGTTTCCCTCTTCGAGATCAACGAGACGAGAGATCTTAGGGATTAAGATGGAACCTAGGTCGGCAGCCTTGATAACATCCGTGACGTCGGCGCCAAACTCGAGCTTGCTCGTATCCAGGACTTTGGGAGCCGCTAGGCCGCGATAGAAGTAGAGCTTCTCTCCGTTTCCGACACTCGCCAAAATGAGGGACTGAGGTCCTGCAAGCGCCGTCACAGCATTGATGTTGGCCGCACTCAATGCCTCGGAAATCTGTTCCGCCGTTTCGAGCTTGTCAGCCTTGAGCTGCACGATGAACAAGGCGTTCATTCGCCAGCTGGTAGCCAGGTTGCGTGCATTGTCCGTCATTCGCTCATCGACAACGAAAACAATACTTTCTAGTCCCTCGTAGTAAGCGCAAAGCGACTTACTGTCGGTGAAAGGGACGTTCCTAGGAGTCTTACCCGTCGAGAGAAGGACGGGTCCTTCGAGCTGAGAGCCGAAGATGCAAGGAAGAACAACGGCGGACTTGTCATTCTCCTCGGTGTTTCCGTCCAGGAACTCGAGTCTGTTGCCGAACCGGATGACTTGTGCGTCAGAGACCAGAAAGCCAGGAAGCGTGTCTGCATTCGTGGTGATCACAGCGTGTCGCTTTTCGAGAGCTTCAACCTTGGTCTCAACAGCTGTTTCGACCGCGGCAGACTCTTGGATCTGTTCGTCCGCATCGGCAGCTTCTTCCACAGGGGCAGAAATGGTCCACTCGGCCCTACGGATAGCCTCGACGAAGATAGGACTTTCCATTTTACGACCATTGCAAGTCTTCATCCGATCCGTTGCAGCCCGGGACAAGATCGAGCAGATGAGATCATTTCCGTCCCGCTTTACCACCAAGGGACAACAGATCGTCGCGTCGCCGATGGTGGCCTTATCTAAAGGAACAGGAATAATATATAAAGTCTGCAAATATTAGCCCAAGTCTCACCCGACGAGTACTTCACACACATACCTTCTCGTCATGGTCTGCTACCATCAATGCTGGATGCGTTTCCAAAAATCTCCAAATCTGTGTGTTGTTGAACCCAGAGATGAATACACAGATAGGCTTCTCCCCTTGTAACTTATCGGTTTCCAACTTTGCGAATTGCAAGAGGTCATCGCCCTCGTTGCAGTCGCCGCTGTGCGAGATACCGCCGAGTATCTCATGAGCGCACCAGCAGGAGGTATTGCCGTCTACATCACCGAGACAAAAGTCGTAGTATGTAGGATACCGTTTTGAAACGGCAAGGATAGAGATCTTCCCGGAGTGGAGGGGGATCTTGAACGTTGTGGCAGGGGCTTGGGAAACTTGGAAGTCGTTGAAGACACCTAAAGAAGTCAGTTAGCGAACGCATTATAATAATACAGGATGAAAGTACTTGCCTAGACGACTCTTGAAGCGATCCATGCGCTTCGCCAATGTCTCCCCCATCTCCCCCAAATCAATAGCATTGTAAAAGTATTCCTCCTCAAACCCCGAGATATCGATCTCCTCGATACCATTCTTGGTCTTGCATAATAATATGCCTTCAGGGCTGAAAGGATGTGCGGAACCGATGTCGAGGTTCTGAAGAATGTCGCGGATTCGACCCTTGGACGTAGCCAAAGGGTCGAAGTAGGTCTTGCGCACTTGCTCCATGATGATGTTGTTTACTGAGAAAGGGAAAATCCTGGTAGGGATGAAGGTGTTTTTTATTACTTGCTGCCGACGGTGTGAGTCACCATCTTCCCCTTGGAGGAAGGTTGAGCGCGTATTCTAGAGGAAGGTTCATATGAGACTGTAGTTGGTTTCGGGGACGCAAAAGTGCAAGAACGCTCAGCCACTAAGGGCGCAGGGAACAAAATAACTCTGCATTTCCATCAATTTCAACCCCCATTAAAGCAACTTTATTCTGGCGGGCTCAGCCTTATGGGGCTAACATGCTTTTGGAAGTGGCCGAATACGCCTTGTGAGTCACCCCACCGAATAATACGAATATTACAACTTCAGTCAACGGTCTTGGGGACCAAGAAAGTGTTTGCACTGCTCTCTGTTACTGTTTTCCAGGCGTAATTCGTGGTGAAATGGTCCAACTTCTGGGATGTCAACTTTCAATCTTAACGCGCTGAAAGTTTAAGGTGTTCTAGTGGGTCGAGGCCCTGTAGTGACAGTTTCTAGAAAGCCTAATCTAGCTGTTAAAAATACCCCGAAAGCTTATTGTTCTTGATGTAATTAATTGACTTGCACTGTATCATGCGGTGACAATAACATTCGGAGCATTTAGAAAAGTCATCAATTCGTGTAAGTTCAATTGAAGTGCTCTAGGCACCTGTACCAATCCCAGCTCCAAATCAGCCTTACAGCGCACTAACAAGGACTGCAACACCAACCAAAACCCCAGTCCATCCCACTCTCATCAATACAGCCCCAGATTCATCAGGAAACTCAGACTGAGGAACCCGACTCCCCTCTGCCAAATCATTCGGCGCAATGCAAACCATCTCTGAGCTCACATTACCATCGTAATGCGTCACGAATAGCAACCCAACTGGCTGTCGCACTTGTAGATCGTACGCTTCAAATGAATCAAGTTCCCAGTCTCCAGGTAGGAGCGCTCCAGATGGGAAGCCGCCGTATGTTATGTAGTCATCGTCTAAATCCACGTTTTGCAATTCATCTAGAGTGCAGTTTGAGCTCGAAAAGTTTCTCGGGTGGACTGCATGGTTAGTATGATATCAATTGGAAACCTGTAGGGGTAGACTCACTTTGATTCAACATAAAATGTCCACATCCAAAACTATAATTTGTTTTCATCTGAGGGCATCGTCCGTCCTTCAAGGGATCATCAAAATCCAAAATCTCCTCCATGCACTCGTCCTTGATGATCCCATCACACGACTCTCGGGGCTCGGTCGCATTCGTCGCCGTATAGTTATCGCCCCTCATCATATACACGCAGACATTGGTCTCGTTGCCCTTCTTCGTTCCGACCAGAGATTCAGGAACGCTGAGCCATGTGCTGAGCCACTGCGAGGATCTGTAGTTTCCGTACCATAATCTCTCAGCGCGCATGTCTGTCAATGAGACGGAGATGCGCCATTCATCTTGCTGAGGGAATTGCACGGAGATTGACCCTGTTGAGTTGAACCAGGAACCAAAGCCGCCTTCTTTGATGTCGCGGACGTGTGCTGGGCATGTTTCGTTGGCGGTGAAGTTCTGAGCTACAACTTGGCCTGCCAGCAAGAGGCAGCTGATGAGGAAGGATTTGGCCATGGTGAGTTGCAGAAAGGAAGATAACTTGGTCTCATAACGCGTAGCGAAATCAACGCTTCCTATATACCCTTCACCAATGATATAATGGTAGCAGATGATCTCATTGTCCGACCGGCCAAGATGTTTCTGCCCACACAGCCTCCAATTACATTGCCACTGCGAATGCGAAGGATGAGCCAAGGAGTGCTAAAGGGCAATCATTCCACGGCCCCCAGTTTAATCAGGAGCTGAAAGGCCATCCAGGTCTGCGTTATGACGTATTTTTCGCTCTGTCAGCTTTGACACGGATGTGCCAAGAGTCTAGTGAATCCTTTTGTGGTGATTGCCGATCGGGCATTTGCATGTCTTGCCTTCCGAATGCGGTAATTTACAGCGCTGGTTTTCAGTTTTCAAGAATTTAAATACTACGTCTGCCAGCGTATCGGCGGTTACTCATTTGAGAACAGCTGGGAAGTTGGTCAAGATTTGGGAGGCTCGCATGGGCGCTGAGGTGATGAACTTGAACATCACCGGCAGAAATTCTGAAGACCTTGATTGAACTGTACGGGAATGCCTTGTTAGCTATTGTTGAGGCCATGAACTGTAGAGGATTTCTGATGTAAATGAGACTGCCTAGTGAAGGATAAGGTCGATCTCCAGACGGACTGTTCATAGTAGTATGTAGGTAGTCAAAGTATTGAATCCAACCTGCTGAATAACAAAAGAACAGGTGCGGGGGAATAATGTATACAATCACAAGAGCAGCGGATCGTCTCATTGGTGAAGTCGGCTTCCTACTTCTCTGACTAACAGATTACATATATATCTAGTAGCACCGGCAGTTGTTCCTTGCAGTTTCAGGAAATGGCTAATACCTATCTCGGCAGTTAGTTCTTAGCGTTGGTAACATAGTGTCTAATTCAAATGATTTATCTGACTTACGATAACGTTGACACATTAAAGTTAATCTCATCGACTGATCAATCACTACAACTCTTGGCTATACTCAATTCGTACAATCATAAATCACCAGATCACCATGAGACAGAATATTGATATGTGCATAGATTCCATTCAAATGAATGACTCATTTCAGATACGTAGCAAGAATTTACAATCAGAATCAACTATTTACAAGCGAGTGAGTGTCATGGTGAAACCACCATACATCACCCCTCAGAAGAAAGGTACATCAACCCGTGCTCTCAAAGCACTGCTCAATCCGTGAGCCCAGCGATTTATCGCTGGAGGGTCAACAGACCAGGGCGGTATGGCCAGCTGTCGTAGTCGGGAGCCTGAGCGTTGGGGTCGCGGCCCTGGTACAGGAGCTTGAGGTTGCAAGGGTCGATGGGGAAGGTCTGGTCGTTGTCGGTTCGGACAAGCTCTCCGTGGGAGATGTCGTTGGTCCAGGTGGCTCCAGAGTTGGCCTTGCCGGCAAAGGGGTTGTTCTCGGTGGCAGCGTTGGGGGTCCACTGGCCGTCGAGGCTGTTGGCGGTGAAAGAGCGGAAGTAGCGGCCGCGGCCGGTGGTGCTCTGGGCCTCGACAATCATGAGGTACTTGTTCTGGCCCTTGACGGAGTAGACCTGGACAGCCTCGAAGAGGTTGTCGACGGTGTCGGACATGATGACCTGGCTGTTGGCGCCGAAGCTGCCGGGGAAGTTGCCGATGGGCATGCTGGCACGGTAGATCTTGCCGTTGTCACCGGCGAAGAACAGGTACATGTTCTTGCTGTCACCGATAACAGTCTGGTCGATGGGACCAGTCTTAGAGTCGGAGATGCTGCCGGTGAACAAAGGCTGGGGCTGCGACCAGCTGTTGGCGTTGGTGGGGTTGTTGGAGGTTCTGTAGGAGAACTTGTGAGGACCCCACTGGTGAGCGAGAATCCAGATACCCTTGGGCTTGAAGTAGAAGAGGGTGGGGGCAACAGCAGTGCCGCTCATCTCGGTCTGGGAGGCAGAGCCGAGCTGGCTGAGGTCAGAGACGGGGCTGAAGCCGACAGACTTCCAAGAGGTCTTGAAAGCAGTGGCGTAGACGAGCTGCTGGCCGTTGTAGGGAGCGACGGTGAAGTCCTTGAGGTTCTTGAAGCCGTTCTTGGGCTGGGCGAGAGGACCGCTCGACTTCCACTTGTAGGTGGTGGGGAGGGCGCACTGGGCTGAGACCTCGCCGACGGCGGCGAGGAGCAGCAGAGTGCTGGCGATGATGTCGTTGCCGAGAAGCTTCATCGTTGTTTTGCTTGGATTGCTGGAGCTGATGAGGAAAGAAGATCCAAGAATTTGGGAGGACGATCACCAGATGTTATATATGTAAATCTCGAGACCCATCGCATAGCCCAATCCTTAATTTCATTGGCCTCATGTCCAGGACCTGAGTTGATATTGGAGGAGAAACTCGGATTCTCCACCCATGTTGTGGTTCGTGGTTCTTTTGCCGTCAATGCGATGTAGTATCACTAAGACGGGAGTACCTTGGTCTAGGTCATCCCATGGAAATACCCAAACAAGGATGTTTTGATCAAGTCTTCCCCTTTGCAGTACCACGGAGGCGGATCCGAGCTTGCGGTATGGGGTTAGCGTCATCGGGTCACTCAGATGATCAAATACCTCGATGTCACGCTAATTTCGGCGTGCAAGATAAGTATCCATGCTGAGAAGGAACATGCGTATGCGCATGAGTAAGCAATTGATAGTCAACTGTTTTTAATACAGACTCAAAGACATCGTCAAACTGCTACGCTCAAATATCAAATTGGCTCTTGATCGTGAGAATACGTCACTGAACGGCTTGTTTCTCGGCTCGACGCGAACAAACAATGCCAAGCCTGAATCATAGTGGGTTTCATCTTGGCGGTGTCCCGTTTCAGCCTCCACTATTTTTCTGTGTCCTGGCAGTCCTGCTAGCCCTCAGGCCTGCCTTCTAATCACGGCAACTAGCATCACGGAGCAACAAGAAATACGAGTTGAAGCAATGACCAGTTCGCACAGCCTGATCACCATATGACTATTGTCTCAGCTCAGGCTATTTGACCCCTAGTCTTGACAGTTGAACGCACCAATGGCCGCCTTCTCATGGACTTGTCAACTTTGAAGTCTCCGAAAAGCAACATAGATTGGCGCGCCTGTACGCAAACACCATGCATATCCAACCTCCTGGAAAATGATATTCCGATTCAATTAGGTAAACAGGTGATAATACAGGCATAATTGCCGTCGGTAATGTGCAACGGGGTATGGCAAAGTACCCCAGATTCAATGCTGCATAACCCCGGAGTACAGCCTCTTCAGGCTAAACAACAAGGAATGCGATTGGTCAAATCGCGCCTACATTTGACCGACCTTGATCGTTTCAGAATATTGGTATTATTCCGTCTATCAGAGAAGAGTGTTGCGAGTGTTTAGCCAGATCGATACAAGCGGGCGAATTAAAGAAATTAAATAGATCGAGTTCTAGAAGGGATTACGAAGTTGGGATGAAAGATTTTGTTTATCTGCCAAGTGTTTTGCCATGCCAAGAAGAGGGGTCATCATGAATAAGAGTAGTCAGCATCTTGAGCATTAATTCGTGGTGTAGCGGTCAATTGTGCGGTCGGAGAAGGTCCGAGATATTGAGTTCATAGTGAATGCTTCTTATTGTCGGAAAAAAGAAACCACGAGTAGAGTAATGCGCAAGATGATGCGTTAAATCTGCTCAATTTGCACGGAACTCGGCATATGGCATGTTTTCTATAAAATATCGACAGTAGAATGTGGGCAGACTGGAGCCTGATCAATCTTGATCAGCTTCACCCCTTGAAACAACATGGAAGTAATTATACTGAAAAGTGATAAGATAAGGAAAAGGAGCTTGGCATGGATGACGATGTCCACGTGGAAAATGAAACGATAAGCTGATAAGCTGCGATAAGAGCTACGATAAGAGACTAAAGGTCGTGAACTCACCCTATACCATGAGCCAATACAGCGCCGTACAAGCAATTGAGCATCATATCTGCCTGAGAAGAGACCAATGTACTTCAGAAGTAATTTCTATTGTTCTGTTCAGTGAGATATCTGCCATTCGGGGTTTTATGAGGTGCATAGTGTGTTTGTCGCGAAGCTTCATTATGTGTAGTGAAATCTCGACAAATCCGCGACTAAATGAGTTGCCAATGTAATTGAGCAAGCCCAGTCACAAAGAAGATATCGAAAAGTGAACTTCCCTTCTAATGAAGATTTATTCGGTTATTCCTTCTTAGGGTAATAAAGTCAAGTCTTGGGTACTGTACATATAAAGCAGGTGGATGCAGAACCGGCAATAGGACGTGCCAATACGAGCTGTATTTCCGGGATGCCCTCACCGAGTTCCCGCGGGCAGGCCTACAGTAATCACTCATTCGATGACTTGTCACGCCCCGAAAAAAACGATGTCGAAACGGTCTATTGTCTGACTGATACACTAATATACATCTATTCTACATCTAAGCCCCAATCTTATGATCCTTCTCCCACATCTCATTCTCTATCCTAATACTCCTCTGTCCCCATTTAATAGTAACAAACGCGCCAATACCTCCCCAAACACTCGGCACCGCCCAACCAAGCGTATACGCAATCTCAACGGGCAACGTCCATGCCAGGGCAATGAGCACAATACTTAAAACGGATCCAGTAATAGCCCAGGCCCAGAGCATCTCTACCAACATCCGTCGGAACCTGGGTGACGCCTTGTAGCGCTTGAGTGCTGCTTCACGGTATTCCTTTCCGCCGCCGCCGTCGCAGGCTGTTATATCCTCCATGATGGGGAACGTCAAAGGCGGGTAGACATCCCCGACAACATGCGAGCTTAGACGGTGCCAACGCAAATGCCACCCAAAATGATGCGCAATACCAGTCCACATCATATAAATCGTCACCATAAGAATACCAACCGGCATAATAATACTCAAACCCCTCATAATCGGCGGATCGGGAATACTGAACCCAATCATAAGCGCCGTCATGACAAAGTAAGGCTGTCCAAGGACAAGATGCACCGTATCAAAGTTCCACCGTCCCGCTCCAAACAGAGGTCTATATGTATCCTTCTTCAACGCGAGACGCAACCCTCTAAGACCGTACTCGCCGCCAGAGATGAAGCCGAACATGGCGGTGATGATGGCGAACATGGCGCCCGGTCGCATGTCGGTTAGGTAGTTGATGCAGAAGTAGAAGATGATGGGGATGAGGGTGCATTCTGTTAGGATGAGCATCCAGAAGAGGAAGATCATGAGTTTGTGTTCGCGGAGGTTGTATGGGAGTGGTGGGGGGCCTCGTAGGACATCTTCGTCTGGTGGTTCTGTTTCGCGCTTTGGTGGGATTGTGGGTGATGTTGGTGCTGAAGATAGCGTGACGTTCTCAGTGGCAGCAGCATTACTCGTATTCGTTGTGGGGGCATTAACGACAGTAGGATCAGTGTTTGTCGTAGGAGGCATAGTATCCGTGGCTCGGCCAGTCTCTGCAGTTGCAGCAGTGTCTGTAGGCATAGTGTCTGTTGCCTCAGTAGTCGCAGTGTCCGTAGTAGGAGCAATGTCTGCAGTGGGCTGATTCGCAGCCGTGGTGTTCTTAGAAGAAACCATAGTGGACATGATTGACTTGCATAAGCTTAAAAATAAGCTTATTTGACAACAAGAGAAAGAGAAGAAAAAACTAAAACACTGGCGCAGTCGTAGTTTTATTCCAATTGCTCGTCCCTACATACTAAAGGGAACGGCGTACGTCAGTGGCAACCATTATGTCAATTAGCACTGCCTTGTGCTGATCGCAGCAAATGATGATGCTATTTTTGCTTGGCGGAGATGCGGGAGGAGCGTATGCCAAGAGAGTTAAAACAGGATTAGGTGCGTCGGGGAGATAACAAACATGTCACTTAAACCCGGCCAACAAGCACCTCGAGCAGTAATTGTTACAGGCGAGGGAGATGGATTACCCACAGAAGAATAACAATCGTCATCGTCGGGGTTTATTATAAAAGTGATGCATCCCGATGTAACTTGGGGGCATGTCGAAGAGAAAGCCAAGCCTTTAACCCTTGTTGATCAACGGTGACTACTGGATGAAATGCTCCGTGTTGTATTACGTAGTTTAGCATTTGGGATGGGGTGAGATGAAGCTTCTCTATTCTGCACCAAAGAATGGGCTGATCTAACAAGTTCAATTGAGGCGGTAGTGCTGATGCATCGTAAGCCACTCCCGTCGCGATCTCGCGTAGACATCCCGACGACACCACCAGGCACAAGATGTGTCGCACCGACTCGCACTCGCACCGCAGTAGTTAAAAGGCAACGCGACCGCGAGTCACGAGTCACGAGTCTCATTCTTCACAACATTAATCCGAATGTAAGTAAAGACTTTTGCATGTATTCATTATCCAACTCCGTAGTCGTGTATATATATATATAAACTTTAAACCAATGCAACCCAATGTAGTCAATCGTCAATCTTGAATCTAGTCCAACCCATTGCTGTTAGTCCAATGCACTTCATCCAATCTAAGCTATCAACCCAGGAAAGTACGTCCTCAAACTCTCATCCAACAGCTTAATCCCAACGGGCTTAACAAGATAATTATCCGCACCCGCCGCACTCGCTGCCTCCCGATCATTCTGGCTATCCTGCCCGGTAACAATAAAAAGCACCGACTTCTTCTCACCGGCTTTTTCTAGGTCGCGGATCTGTCGGGTGGCGCTAATACCGTCGCAGACGGGCATTTGGAGATCCATGAGAATGAGATCGAAGGGGGGAGGGTCGGTGGAGGGGGAGTTTTGGAATTTGGTGAATAGGTCGACGGCTTGACGGCCGTCTATTGCGCTGCGATATGGTAGGCCGCGCTTTTTGCAGTACATTTCTAGAATGCGGAGGTTTACTGCGTTGTCGTCTACTAAGAGGGTCATGGGCTTTGAGGTGTGTGGCATTGTACGGATGGGGAGATCTTGGGGGGCTGTCTTATCAGGCCCCAGAACTCGAGGGACTGGTTGCTCGGTGTCGTGAGCTAAATCTTCGGTTCCGGCTTGAGGAGCTGGAGAGCCGTTGTGAGAGAAGCTGGCGTAAGAGCCGTAGCCTTCATCTGTTGATGAGACGATCTCGCATGGCGGGACGTGATCGTCTTGTGTGGGAGGTTGCGATGTGGGTTGGGGATTTTTAGGCGGGTGCATCTTTGAGCACAACTCGTCGGCCTGTCGTAGCGCGGCGTCGAGTGTCGAGGTACAGAATGGACCCTTGACGAAAATAATGTTGGGCGTTAATTGAGAAGCTTCTGTCTCTTTCGAATCGGGGACAAGGCAGATGGCGACTTGGTCCTTTGGTAGCATCGCATGGTACTTCTTTCGCTCGTCCGCATTTCGGATGTAGTCCATAACATTTAAACAATCGGTGGGGATGTTCGAGGAAGAGAAGCCATTGCAGGTGAGGTATCCGGCTAGGTGCGAAGAAAGGTGTACTTCAGGTGTATTGGACGGTAAGTGACGGAATCTCAATGGCAGATGCCTTAATTGCGATGCAATCGTAGGAGAAGGCGTAGAAGTCGTGCATCGAATATCACCAAAGGTAGCACGGAAATGAGACCCGCGATCAACCTCCGAAGACACCAGCTCAATTGAACCATGCAGTAAAGCAGAGAATTTGGCAGCGAGGGTCAAGCCCAAGCCAGCACCTGTTGAGTGCTCGCCGACCTTCTCGTACAGCTCAAAAATGCGACGTTGATCATCTGGGTGTATACCACATCCCGTATCTTCTACGTCAACGACGAGTGTCTTTGTGTCTTGTTTGTAGGATAGTGTGACGGCGACGATGCCTTCGAGAGTATTTTGTATAGCGTTGACGATGATGGGTAGGATACTATCGCGGAAGAGGTCGATGTCGATACGGAGGCTTTCGCAATCGGGTGATAAGTCGTGGTGGAAGAAGACGGGTGCTCTCGTTCGTGTGTCTCGAAGTGTAACGTCCGAAGAGTCCTTGACGAGAATATCCTCCAACTCTTGAATGCTATGCGTAGCATATTGTCGGTCGGCAGCAGCGATATCGGCCCATCGGTTAAGCGTAATCATGCTATTGACAGTGGACATGAGTTCACGGCCTGCCGTCGAGATGGTGTCTAGATAAACAGACGACTTGCCCAGCTCCGCAAGCGGCTTCATGAGCTCCTCCACACCAGGTCGCAGTTGCGTACTTCCAGGTACAGTCAACGCCCTGAGATCCTCTGTCAGAAGCTCAGCAGCGCCGAGAATTCCGTGAATGGGCGTTCGGAGTTGGTGGGATACGCCGCGGAGGAACTTCTCCTTTGCGCGCATGACTTCTGCGAGGAGACGCTTCTGCCATCGTTGTGTGAGGAGAATAGCACACGTATGGACGAACCAAGAGTCGACATCGTCAAAGATTCGTCGGAAGTTCTTGGTTGCTACGACGAGAACTGATGGGCCGGACTTTGACTCGCATTGTGCGGAGATGAAGCGAATGACTCTGTCTTTGGGTGGCTCCTCGCAGTTCGACGTGGCGATAAACTGCTCAATGTACTCATCATCTTCCCACAAGCCGTGTTTTAGGTCGGATGCGGTCGTAGGGTATGGGACGTTGTGGTCAAATGAGTCGGTACCGGCGGACTGTAACGTGACGCTTTCATCGGGATATGCTTGTCGGAGTACTCGCAGGATCGGCTCTTGTACATCGTCACCCTCGGGTTCTTGATGCAAGTTGGCGATGAGTTCGTTCAATCGGTGTCGCTCTCGCTGTCGGCGTGCTCGTGCACATTGTACTATATCAGCCACGATCCAATCACCCAATCTCGCAAGCGCGAGCTGCTGGTGCTTCGACAGCGGAGGTTTGCTCGTCGCTGATGCAACGCAAAGCGATCCAAGACCGACGGATTCACCATTCTCGTGCTGCATTCGAAGCGGAACGCCCGCGTAAGCTATGAGGCCGCCGTGTTCGACGTAAGGCGACTCTCGGAAGCGCCAGTCTTCGAGCATGTTTGGGAGGAGGAAGACATTCTAATTGAAGCTCAGCATTTGTTCGAGGGATCCGTAGAAGGGGGGTCGTACGCCTGGGGGTTGTGTCACTGTATGTGCGCACAAAGTCTCTCCTCGAGGGAGGATAGCCAGCTGAAGACCAACCGTAGCCAGACGGATGTAAACATTGGCATCAAGCAGTCCAACAACAGCATACTCCCAGCCAGAGTTCTCCTGCGCAAGACAAGCCTTCTCCTGCAGTCCCGCAAGGAGCTCAACTTCTTCGTCAATACCCCTTGCATAATACCACAGCATGGATAATCTCAACCGCTCGTTCCTGGCCAATCGCGTCCGTAGGTATTTGGAGGAGGGACATGACGGCTCGAGGGGAATCGCGGAGGGCGCATAGGGATCATCTTTCGGAGGATATATTTCGGACTCGAGATCAGGAGCCCAAGGCTCTACGGGGGTTTTGAAGTTCTTCGCATCGAAAATAGGGCCGATGGCCTTTGGACGTGGAGGGAGGGCGTGGTCGATAGGAGAGGAGAGGAGCGTTGAGTCTGCTTTTGGGAAGAAATGCATTTAAACGAGGAGATGTACTTAGGGGATAGAGATCGACAAATTCAATTAAACATGGATAGTTTATGTTTATATGTTACTTGCACAAATTTATTTGTAAAAAATACAGTGATGAGTAGGGATTCAATTCAAGATTCAAGATTGAGAATGGAGATAACAAGGACAGGAGACAGAAAGAGCGGAGAGGGGTTCGCCTTGGGGACCCGATAGAGAGGAAGCATTTTCTTCTGCTGACTTAATTCGGTATCGCGTCAGTGTGTTGCGATCGAGATCTAGGCCTTGTTTTGTGATCCGAAGAAAATAACTTGGAAGGCGCGATCGTCAATGCATTAATGGAAAGTGCAGTCTCAACACAGAAAAAAAGTAAAATAATTATAAGAATGATACAGGAACAGCGCTGGATAATATTATAGAAACAACCGTTGGAATTTTGGTTGATTACCATACATAATTGACGGGCTGTCGGTTCCAAGGCAGTCAAGGCAAAGCTTACAGCGCATGCAGGCCCCAACGGCCCCTGGCTGATGGGCTTGGCCGGGCTTGGTTTGATGCAAACTCTGTAGCATTCCACGTTGGGCGATTGGCATGCAGCCGACAACTGTCAAACAGACAAGTCAATATGCAGTCGACGATAAGATTAGACATTTGTTTGCTTTTTGAGAACGACCCTGGCGGTTATCGTGTGATATCTGCTGTCACGTGCAGATCAGGTACCCGAACCCAAAATCACTCACATGCCGCCATTGCACATGCGAGACAGCCTTAGTGTAGATCATCCAAATCTTTACAGGGGATTAACGAAGGGTATTTTGTCTTCTGAAGAACTCCATCTTCTTCAGAAGGTATACAAGACCCCTCATCTGTAGTACCGTGACTCACGATGTTGTAGCACTTGATCGAATGGACATTGCCTTGGGCATCAATCCACCAAGTCAACTCCAACCA
Organism: Fusarium citri; assembly: GCA_004367485.1. NCBI lineage: Eukaryota > Fungi > Ascomycota > Sordariomycetes > Hypocreales > Nectriaceae > Fusarium > Fusarium citri. The sequence goes on from QHHH01000160.1 coordinate 173,414, forward strand.
ACCCCATGACTCATGACAACAAATGCTTCGACAGTTCAAACTGCCAGCAAGCACGGACTATCGTGTTACCTCCAGAATATGCATGCCACATCAGAGATGCCACTTCTGGTGGGGCTTCACCGCCAGACTCCATCAGACCTCCGAGTTAGTATGGGTCTCTAGACTCTATATTTCAGGTACCAATATCTCCTCACTTTTCGATATCCCCTCATTGACTCTCCATCACTCTGATACATTCAATGACATACCCTCAGCATGCGTCTCATCCACACAAAAACATTCCAGCTGGAAGAATTCTACGGCCAGCCTCCAGAATATGCAATCATCTCACACACATGGGGTCCCGAAGAAGCCACATTCCAAGACTGGCAGGGCAACCTCGAGCTTATGAAGCTCAAAAAAGGCCATCAGAAGATCCGTCGCGTCTGCGAACAAGCTCGCAAAGATGGTCTCATGTATCTCTGGTGCGACACCAACTGCATCGACAAGAGCTCCTCGTCTGAAGTCTCCGAGGCGTTGAATGCCATGTTTACTTGGTACAAGAATGCCCAGGTGTGTTACGTCTATCTATCTGATGTACCACCGTTGGATAATGGGGCTTTTGATCCCATGGAGCATTTTAGGAAGAGTAGGTGGTTTACTAGAGGGTGGACTTTGCCTGAGTTGTTGGCGCCTACGAATGTGGTTTTCTTTGCAAAGGATTGGAGCCCTATTGGTACGAGAAAGACTCTTGCCAATACGATTTCTTTCATTACAAAGATTGATCAGCAATATCTTGACTGTACCTTTTACAAGGCCAGTATTGGAGAGCGTATGTCGTGGTTGGCAAAGAGAGAGACGGAACGAACAGAGGATATCGCCTACTGCATGCTAGGCATTTTCGACATCAACATGCAAATCGTCTACGGCGAAGGAATGCGAGCTTTCATCCGTCTCCAAGAGGAAATCATCAAGGTCTCCAACGATCAGACTCTCTTCTGCTGGGCCTGGGACGACCGTTATGTCCCAGCGGAATGGGCCAGCATTCTCTCACCTTCACCAAAGACCTTCCTCGACTCAAGCACATACACCGAATGGCCTGTCCACGAAGCAAAGACATACACCATGACCAACGCCGGTCTGTCCATCAAGCTTCCCATTATGAACACCATCACAGAGTCAGTCGAGCAATGGCTCGTCCTTCTTAACGCCCGACGGGACAACGAGAACCAGCAAGTTGCTCTTCTGCTCAACAGACTTCCCGGAAAGGACCGTTGCACTCGAAACCGCACACCACCTTGTCCAGTACCGGTTCTTACGGGCTCTACAAAACTCCGTGAGGAACAGATGTACATCGCTGGTAGTCGCGAGCGCGCTTCCATTCAACCAGATTTCCACGGCCACGGCACCTACGAAATTCTCGTCACACTAGACAGTGGCACAATTCCTTACGACAGCATCAACTCATCTCCCCGTCTCGACTCCAGCACAATCAGTCTTCAACAATGGGACCAAGATGGCCACTACGGCTGCGTTCTCGCCATCCAAGGCATGCAAAGCATCAAGAAAAACGACCGTCGCGCCTCAGTCTTCATCGCCACGCTAGTCTTCGGCGTAGAAGTAAAAGCCGGCAAGACAGAATGGTTCTGCAAAATCCGCGGCATCCAAGAATCATCCTCTGCCTTCTCCTCCAACACTCTCGAAGACGCAGTATACGAAGAAGAGCAAGAAATCCGCTCTCAACTACGCCGCACAGGACACTGGCTTGCCATCTTCGATCAAGATGAGAGCACATCTACCGATACCGTGCGCAAGCACGAGATTGATCTCTTGACAAGTATCTCTTTAAGTCACGGTGTGAGAATCGCTTCGAATTCTCAGATGGCTGTTGCGCACTTGCAGTTGGCGCATATCGTTAGACCTGCTGAGGTTGCGCCTTGGGATGATGGAAAGAGGTTTAGAACGGCGGATGGAACGAAGGATTTGTCTGGGTGGTTGAGTTCTTTGCAGTAAGGAAAACGGAACAAAACTGAAAAGAGGATGGACGATTTTATGAAAATAGATCAGATTTATGATTATACCTGGCGGAATAGAATGCATTGTTTTACTGTTCATCATTGATCCTCAGCAATCATGACATCAAGCCGCCCTTGTTTGTTAACTGTCCCAGCTACTGAGTAGCCCTTACTCGAATAGCTAGCGCGGGTGGTACGATGGTATCCATGCAGGAGCTTCAACTTGTCGTGATGACATGGTGCCAAGCCTCTGTGACTGCCCTCCTCAGTCAATTTCATGGTGATCAATTGCCACGTACTCGTCAGCTCTGCTCATCCATCCATCAATCAAGCATCTGTCCAACCACACATGAAGATGTCTCACTCGGACGTCTCGGAGTTCCTATCAATCTAGCCCAGGTACTTAACCTTTTCAGAGTTGGCACACTTTAAGTTAGCAACCCCATTAACAACACGCTAACCATCTAACGTCCCCCAAAGAATCCATAATTCAGTGGGTTTATCTCGAACCCCAGCCAATTTAGCCGACAATTACTCCATCACGTGTAAAAAGGACCCATTTTCTCCCCCCTCAATCTTCAACGGATCTTCCCTTTTGCATCTGTTGGCTCCTCGACAACGTGTAGCAAACATGGCTGAACAACCTGCAGTGGCTGCGGATACTGCCGCCCCCAGGAGCGAGGTCTCACCTGAGACGCCAAATGATCTTATTCCTGCTGATGAAAATGTAAGTAATAAAATATCTCACCTAACTGGCTGCGGAAGTGGAATTGTTAGCTAACGCAAATCTGTAGAATGAGACTGACGATGATGCTGATTCAGCGCTCGGTTCTGATGCGTTAGTTATTAATGAGACCCTTGCAAGCCACAGTACTTACATATGCACAGTGAAAGCTCAACTGCTTCGGTTTCGGCGAGTATTCTTGAGTATCGACGCAGTCAGGGCCGAACATACCATAGTGATAAGTTCACCACGAATTACTTCTTGCCCAACGATGATCAACAGCTTGAGTCTGTTGACTTGACGTAAGCTTATCTTATCTGGCATAATTGATGGGATCTAATGTTTGCTTAGACATCATTACTTGATGATTTTGTTGGATGACCAATTATACCTTCCTCCTTTGAAGGAAGACAAGTTAAAGAAGGTCCTTGATGTTGGTACCGGAACTGGTAAGTCTTCTTAAGCCTTTGATGAGCCAATATTAACAAAATGTAGGTATTTGGGCAATGCAAGTCTACTCAACAGTACATCCTACCCACTTACTCATAGATATAGTGAATTCGCCGACCGCTTTCCCAACGTCGAAATAGTCGGCACCGACCTCTCCCCTTGCCAACCCGAATGGGTCCCCCCAAACGTGCGCTTCGAAATCGACGACGCAGTCCTCAACTGGACCTGGGAACCCAACGAGTTCGACTTTATCCACATCCGATACCTCTTCGGCGCCATCAAAGACTGGACAGCTCTCTTTAAGGAAGCGTATCGCTGTGTTGCGCCTGGCGGCTGGGTCCAATCTGCTGAAGCTGATGTCGAGTTCCGTTCTGATGACGGTACCGTTGATCTTGAGCCGAGTTTGGCGTTGTACACGAAACTTTTTGTGGAGGGTGGTAAGGTGCTTAACACGCCATTCTTCGTATATGATATGCAGGTCAAGGCTTTTGAGGAGGCGGGTTTTGAAGAAATTCGCACTGTTGATTACAAGGTATGTCTGCTCAAACTAACTCCCGTATCATGACTAATGAATCCGATTAGATTCCTGTCGGAGACTGGCCCAAGGACCCGAAGCTCAGAGAAGTCGGCAAGTTTGTCCGAGCTTGTTTGGAGAACGATATCGAAGGCTACACTCTCATGATGTGGCAAGATGTTCTTCAGTGGCCCAAGGAGGAGTACCAGATGTTCCTGCTGAGCATCCGAAAGGCCATCAAAAACCCCAAGATCCACACATACATGAAAGTGCGTTACGTATACGGACGCAAGCCTGAGGAGAAATAGATTTCATCAGCGTTTGATGCATATAAATAGTTGGCAACCTGCCGTTTGATAAGCATAGTCGGTCTTTTAGTTGAAAGAAAAAAAGCAATTGAAGCATTCATTACTATTATTTATCTTCGCATGTTGTCCTTCACCATCCTTCGCATGTTCTTTACCATTTGGTTACCTGCCCTTCACCTGCCATTTGCTAGACTCCCTTAACCAAGTAGCAAAATTCTGTAAGCCTGGCTCCTCTCGTCGCAGTCCATCAATATCAGCCTTCCACCCTTCCGTCTTGAACCACTCAAAACTCTTCGAAGCATCCTTGACAGTCCACAAAATCGGCCAAGACACCGCCCTATACGTCTGCGGCAATTCCTCTCCAACGACTTCCTTGAAAATTCGTTCAAGCTCTAAAAAGCTCAGGTCATCACCTGCCAAAGCAACCGCCTTTCCAGCCCAACCCTCCGGATCCACTAATGCCTTTGCCGCAAAGACACCAATGTCATGCGTACTTATTAATTGCATCTTGCGATCTCGAGGCATGCCCTCCGCCCCAAGCGAAGCCATCATGTTGCCAAAGAAACCAGGGTTGTAACTATCCATAAACCCAGTTGGTCTAAGAATGGTCCAACGTTTCCCGTTTGCTTCGCAAAGCTCGCGCAACCTATGTTCAATGCGATGTTTGGCTGCAAAATGAGGAATTTCAGTTGGTGTAGACCAGCTCACTTCATTTCCTCCTCTATCAACACTTGAGAAGACGATGTGATCTACTTTTGATGTCTTGGATGTAGCTTCTTCGATGAGAGGAATGGCCTGGACTTCATCGTCGGGTGGGACCGTGACAACGAATCCTGAAGCGATAGAAGGGTATTGTTCAAAGATGGGTTTTGGGGTTTGGGTATTCCCTTCGACAAGAACGATTTCGGGGTACTGAGAGGAAAGAGCTTGGGACTTGGGAGATGTTATTGATCTTGTCAAAGCCAGGATACGGATGTCGGATTGTTTGTAAGTCTTGAATGTGGCATCGATAGTGGCCTTGCCTTGTTGGCCTGTAGCGCCAACAATAAGAATATCTCGTGTCATTTTTGATAGATTTGTATCGTGTAGATGTTGATGGGGAAATGAATCTCTAATGTTGGGTGTCGGTTTGGAATGTTATATTCAGCCTGGACACTTCTCGGAGCGATAACTGGCTGAGCCAACTGTAAAGTCGCCGTTACGATGTGGGGTATGATCGCCTTCACTCTCTCATAACCAATCAAAGGCAACCTGACAAGGTTTGAGCTCATCAAGCTTATCGATAGAGAAGATAAGATAAGCCGTATCGCATCGAGTCTTCCAAGATACTGTGAAAGCAAACTTGGTGAGGAGCATTACACCGATATCGAGAAATCCTACTTTCTATGTGGCATGGGGCTCAGGGGCTCGCCAGAGTTGATTCTATACTATCAGGCATTTTGTGAGTCAATCACAAAGCTGTCGTATCTGTTTCGATAATGAGAGAGACAATGTCCTTATCATACGTGTTGTACAAAGCGGATGAATTTCTCCGAAACATAATCCTAATCGAGACCCCTGGTCAAAATCGACCTCCATTAGCAGTGAACGAGGCTGTGCTTCATTTCAACCGTCATCATAATAACACGTAGACTTCCACAGCTTCATACTTTCTTCAACAGCTATTACACTACAAAGAGTGTATCGACAACTATCAGCGCCTTATTCTAGACGCATTTTAATTGCAAAAACCATCATCACCATGGAAAACTTGGTCCCGAACGATACAGCTTCGGGCCAATACGGTTTTACGAAACGCGCGAACTCCATCTCCACAGAAGGAAACCGGGAGGTACCCTGGACATCCATTATCATACCAGATGTAGCAGGGTCTGGGCCTCAACCTCCGGTTTTGAGCTGGTCTTTCGGCCAGAGATACCTGGGCATGTCGGGACTGTGCGTCTTCTGGATGAGAGCTGGATTGATCTCGATGTTGTCAAAGATTGGCCTTCAAGGTGCATCCGATTACATGGAGAGAAGTGTAACAAGACTGTTGGGGACGTGCCTCCTTTCAAACCTCGTCTTTTAATAGATGTGATCCAAGGTTGCGTCACAGAATGCGAAGAAGAGAGTCCTAAATTTCTGACACTCTCATATACCTGGGGGAGTTCGAAGAATCTTTGCATGACAAAGGCCAACGTCGATGGGATGAAACAACCCGGGGTCCTGGGATCCGATCATATTGTCTCTCAACTACCCAGAACGATTCTCGACGCAATCAAACTTACTAAAGTTTTGGGAGAAAGGTGGCTTTGGGTTGACAGTCTATGCATTGTCCAAGACGATGAGGAGAGTCTACTGCACCAACTCGCGGCTATGCATCAGATTTACGCCACTTCATTCCTCACTATCGTCGCAGCCGACGGTCAAGATGGAGGATACGGGTTACGAGGACTCAGAGATATTTCACAGCCGAGAGAAATCAAGAACACCGTCTTACCTCTCCTGGGCGGCGAGATGATCGCTTGGATAGACATCCCTCATTCCAAGGAGCAGTGGGGAAGCGAGCTCGGTTACTACCATCGTATGTGGACATCTCAGGAATACGATTTCTCCAAACGGCGCCTGATCTTCGAGGATGGACAGGTGGAATGGGAATGAAATTGCTCTATTTGGTCTGAGGACCATATTTATCAACCAGAAAAACACATCTCTACTCAGCTATCATCTACGAGTTATGTTGGACGCGGCAAGCGCTCGAAAGTACCAAGTTTGAGCCGCTTAAACGATATCATCCATCCCTTTAACGCGAGGACGTTGCGTTATGAAGAGGATATCTACAATGCCTTCGCGGGGTACAATGCATATCTTAATAGCATCTTTCCCTCAGGTCTGGTGTATGGTCATCCTGAGATATTCTTTGACATTGCACTTTGTTGGACATCGATGTACCGCATTCAACGTAGAAAGGTTTCAGAGCGATACAAGGGAGACCCTGTTAAAAATGGACTGCCTAGCTGGTCATGGATGGGATGGAAAGGGTCGATTCGTTTCCCCTACGACTCAGAAAGCGAAGAGGCATTGATACCCAATGTCGGGTTTACTGAATCCATCACCGAGTGGTATGCGATGGAACACCCTGATTCCTCTCATAAGAAACGGATTAACTCCATCTGGAGTCAGTGTCGAAAAGAACCAGCCAGATATATGGTCGGATCCTGGCGATGCGATGAGTTCAAACCGCCGGCCTTGACTGGCGGAAGTATATCTCCTCGATTATCTTCTATACCAAAAGAGTTGCCGAGCTATCTATATACTTGCTTGTTCGATGAAGGTCATTCTCCCACAATGCGATGGTATCCTATACCGATGAGAGAGGTTGATCCAGAGAATGAACAACCGTCGAGTCTACACCGCGGGTATCAGTACCTATGGTGCCAAACATTTCGTGCAATCCCCACCGTCACAGATGATAAGTTGTACGGTCATCCCTCCCACCTGCCGTATCACTTACTCAAGAACAAAGATGGCGGTACTGCCGGCGCACTCCTGCATCTCAACGAGGATGAGAGCCAAGCACTCCATCACGATACTGAGGTTGAGCTTATAGCCATAGCTAGAGGTTGGAGCACCGTCTTAAAGGAATACAGAGCTGAGAAGCAAGAGATCTCCACACCTCCTGCTGAAAAGCCGTTGACATTGGAGGAGGAAGGAGTTTTAAGAGAAGCACGTGAGGAACGCTGGTCGGAGACGTTTGACGAGGTTCCGTGGATAGACACTTTCAATGATGAAAAGCGGAGGAAGCAGGATATCTACCATGTTCTTTGGATTGAGTGGGAGAATGGAGTTGCTTATAGGAAAGGTTCTGGGTTTGTCTTAGAAGAGGAATTTGACCGTGTGGCAGGGACCAGCAGAGTCGATATAACTCTGGGCTGAAGGACATGAGACCCGGACGTCTGGGGATGCTTAGCAAGGATTTGATACAATCCTAAATACTTTGATCGACTTTAATCTTGTCGTTGTATACGAAATCACCTTTCTGGTCAATCTCAGTCTTGGATGTCAGTCAGCACAAATTGACTTTAGGGGTTATGTTCACAGCTGACGAGATTACCCCCCTCAGGCGACCATTTTCACTTCTTTATTCTACTAAGTTTTTATTATCAATTAAGGTCTCTTTTGAATATATTCATATTGTTATCTGCAGAAAAATTCCCAAAGCTATGAAAGCTAAAAGGTTCAATTGGTAAAGCTTTGAAAAATGAACTCAGCAACAGCATCAGCTCCCGCGTTGTTAGGGTGCCACGTAATACCTCCAGCACCCTCCGGGACCTGTGCCCCATTGATCCACGGCTCGGCGGTGCCAACGTAGTGCTCCTGGCTTTTCTCGCGCATAGGAATCATGCGTACATCGTACTTTCCATTGTCTCCATTGGCCTTCCATTCATCTATCGCACGAACAGTGTAGTCGACAACCCGGTTGTAAAGATTGTCATTTTGCTCTTTTTCGTCGGCTTCCATCGGGCAGTCGTCGCTTGGGCAGACGGTGTCTGCGCCAAGGGCCCTGATGTAAGTCACGCAGAAGATGGTCAGATCTGTATCGTCTGCTGTATGCTGGATAACAGAATCCAGGACGCCTCCGTAGCGCTGCTTATATTCGTCCTCAGAGATGGAATTCTGGCATGCGCTGTCGCTAGGGTTGCTCAAACAAGTGGCATACGATAAGTCGTTACCACCAGAGACAACATAGACAATCCTTGGGTTGGATCCTTCAAGTTCCGGAGACTGATTTCCTGTAATGTCCTCGAGGACGCTACCACTGACGGCATGGTTGGTGAAGGACCACTGCTGTCCGTCGTTGCCTGAAAGTTTTTGACGGAGAAGTTCGCCTATCGGCTGCGCAAGACCCGGTCCTGCAGCGTACGAAGAACCCAGGCCGACGATCAGCTCGGCGCTTGCGCCTAGGGTAAAAGTAGAAATGAGGGTTTTGATGAACATGATGAAGGCTTTTTATTTAAATGCCAACGCAACACTTGAGCGAATTTAGAAGTAAAGATTGGAAAAGTGAGTGACTTGGAGGTATTTGTTGTAACTTCTTGCAAGTTCTATTCATATATATATATATATATATATACTTATTTTATTACAGGATGAAGATAATATCTAGGATGCTGTTTTCTGTTGTGTCTAGTGCTGACAAAAGTGGCTAAGTCTGACTGTAATTACTCCGTAGGAACCCAGGTGCTAGGATAAATACGTACTACATCCTTGTAAGCTGTAAGCATTTCTATTTAGAGAGCCAATAATAATTCTGTGTATGCTAACAAGGAACAGGATTTTACCAAGTCAAGCTGTAGTACGGATAGTACGGAGCAAAAAAGGAGATAAAGGTTGCGTGGGATGCCCCCAATCCTAGGTACCGCTCCTGGGGCAGTGTATGCTCCGCCTAGACAAGGGTTAATACAGAAGGAGAATTGAGCCCCATGTTAAAGAGCACATGATAAATCCAATTATTAATAGGGATAGCAGTCTAGTAAGCGCGTCACAATAAAATAATAATACTAAAGCTGCTTAATAAAATTATTGTTTGTAGTTGAAGTACCAAGGTAATGGGTGATTGCGTCAGTGTTCGCTCTCTCAGTGTGGTAAACTGGCTTTAGTATCGCTACTTTTCTATTATTTACTTGTCTGGTCAGCCTCTTTGAGATTGTTGCTTATACTCAATCGCTCTGGCTAGCAAGGAAAGATCCGGGGAAGGATCCGGGGGAGGATTCAAAGCTTACGGAGAGCAATTTTAATATTGAAAATCGCAATTAGTCTACTGGCGCGTAACAACAACAGCAGCAGAAACGGAATCATTTGTATGATGGAAGCCAAGCCTCAGCGGCCGCTGCTATACTCGGTCCAATTTATACACTTGGCTGCTTGCCTGACTGTAGGATTTCCAGAGGAATCCTTCATGTTCCGGAAGCTAGGGGTATGGAGAAAAGCGGACCCAGAGACAATCAGATTCCTGTGTAAGCAGGTTTGTGATCCTCTTTCCCCCGGGAGAGGCTGATCTAGGCGGCCGCTATCGTCCGTGCACTCCATGTATTTTGCAGCTCGTGGAGAAGTAGGATTTTTGATGCAACGGTAGAGGCCTCGGCACTACTGATAATGACATCACCAGTCACTTTAATACTCCGAAGGGCCTAGTTTATGTTATGAATCCTCCGATAAGCCTGTAGGATCAGCTGCACTGTTTCAAAACATTAATCTCAATTGCACTAAGAGATTGTTCTTACATGGGGAACCAGTATCTAGAGATCTTCATTCCTCAAGTACTAAACTACTTACTAGGGTAACTAAACATTAGTATCTTTACTTACACTTAGTAAGGAAGGATACTTTTGCTGGAACAATTGGCAAGGAGTACTATGCCTTCTTATTGTACGTATGATAAACCTAGTAGAAAGAAATCCATGGTTGATACTGATGTTGCATAGATCTATAGGCAAGGATAAGTAACATTAGGCGCGATAGCAAAAATGACTCGATGCAAGCATTGGTGTGGTAGCATTCGGTAGCTTAGGTCTAGGCTTGATTGTCTAATATTCTTTCACTCTGTGTTATTGTGCTAAAGTGCGTGGTTAACCCAGCTATATAAACTGTAAGACGTCCTCGGAGTAAGGTGCTGTTTTTAAGATCAACTCATCACCTTCTCTGCCCTACTCTCCAGTTTCTCTCTTGACCTTTACTATTCTGAAACCATTTCCATACCAATCCGAACCACCAACATGAAGGCAACCATCGCAACTTCTCTCCTCTCTATGCAGGCTGCGGGCGTTCTCGCTGTTCCTGTTTCAGAGGAAAACTCTGTGCTGTCTGCTCGACAGAACACGAACCTCTATGAGAGTGAGGACGGTGGCTTTGCTATCGTCGAGTACGGAGACGGAAAATTAAATTATGGCGGCCGCCTACCCTCTAGCGTCTTGGATCTCATTAGAGACGAGTGCGGAGAGACAGCCTGTAACCCTTCTGGAGGTTTGGGTTTCTCGACCATTGTTGTCAACTCCAATCGTCCCAACGATGTAGACTACACTGTCAGCGTCGAGGGCAGCTTCAACCTCGAGGGGCAAAGGGGAAGCAAGACGCAACTGCTTGACCTTGCCAAGATGGCTTTTCAGGAAGTTTACAATTCTGGCGTTGCTAAGCTAGAAGAGGACGTTCTCTATATTACGGGCGAATGTCCTCCTAACCAGACTAACGGCTGTCCTGGTAAGTTTCTCATAAACAGAGCTTGGTTGTCTTTCTCACGATTTCTAACACTGGCTTGCAGGTCAAGGAACAGAATATACTGACCAGTGGGAGAGCACTGACCACGTCCACGTCCGAATCAATGACGACAGCGGCAATATGAAGGGATTCCTCAATGTCGGCGTTGCTATGAGCGACAGCGGCGCGGGTAGCGGGATCTGTGAGGCTCTTTCGGCTGCTTCAGCCGGAGTCGGCCTCGTTAACTCTGCCGCTGGTGCTGGTATTTCTATGTTGTCTATTGGCTGTGGATTGCTTACAGGATAAGTAGAATAGCAACTAGTAGGATGACTTTGTGAGGATATCGGGTCTAGGCAAGCGGTACACCGGAGGAATATTGGTCCGATCAAACCCCTAGCTCAGAGATTTCAGTCAAGCTCCTTAGAGGACTTGACAAGTTGAAGTCAATATAACGAATGGACCTTGTTGATGATCTCGGAGCACTCAATTTGTAACACCTGACGGCTCAGTGCTTCGGTACGTGCCAGAGAAATAGAAAGAGTCATCCCATTGTGTTGCTTTATCTGTATACTTTGGATAACCTGCTCCTCAGAACAGAACTCTCGAGGCAATTAAAAGAATCATCCATCCATTTAAACCAGCACTATCTCCGTGAACCCATCAACATCCCTAACAATTCCCTTATCCTCAGCAAGATCATCTTCATCCAAAAAGAACATTCCAACTCTCATATACTCATTCCTCCCAGGCACAACGCGTCTTTTCTCACTCACAGGCATAACCAGAAGACAATGAAACATCATTGGAGGGCTCTTCTCACTACCGTCTTCATCAAACTTCTTCTCAGCCATGATGAACGCGAAAATCTCGTTCTTCTTAACCCAAGCACGAGTTTCGTCGTTCTGGCCACGCATACCATCGAAGGATGAATATAAGCCGAAGTCATCGCCTGTAGGTGTGCACAGTCTCATGTTTCGACGGAAGGTTCCGAGTTTCGCTTGATCTTCGTCTGGGAGATCGCTGAGATGTAGCTTTACCATCGGACCTCGAATGCTGACCCATCCATCGATCAGTTCGCCTAGTGGATTCTGCATCGTCTTTGGTGTTGTGTGATAACCTGTGATTTGCGCGATATCAACCCAGCCAGGCATAGTCGCCCCATGCGCAGAAACTCCAAGATAGGAAGCAGGGCTCCAAGTCGGAGCAATATATCCTTCTTCACCAGGCAGCGGTTTCTGATCAGGGAAAATCTCCTTTTCTGCTTTGGATCCAAGAGATTGCCATTCGAGGCCCTCGACCAGACCATTACTCCACAATCCAGCAACATACTCAACACTGTCCATATCCTCATTGAGCCTCTTCTTGAAAAGCGCTGCTAAACCAGAAATTGCAGGTAATGTGTCACTTCTGACAGTGAAGTCTCTATGGAAGTAGTTCTCCAGGATTAAATACCACTGCTGATGCGTCATGCTCACTCTCGACTTGCGAGCGATATCCTTGAAGCCCTTCTCTTCTTGACTGGGATACAACGAGTTCCAGCGTCCCTTAATTTCCACGCCATCTTCGGAGAGCAGGTGGCAGTTGCACTCGAAAAACATTTGATCATTACCGAAATGGAGGGCTCGGTAGGGGAGAAGACGTTCTTGCTCGGCCCAGCCTCGGGTGGTGAGGGGTTCGTTGTCAAATGTCATCCACGCGCGGGCGTGACATGCTTTTGCGGGAGGGACTTGGAAGGCATATGCAGAGAAGTCGTCATTGAGAGCCACAGGGACATACTTCCGTCCAGGTCGCTTCAGAAAGCCCTGCTCGGACCCAGCTGCACTGTCTGCGGCGATGGACATGTAAGCCCCGGCATAGACCTGTTGCATGGCAGCAGACTCTCTAGCCCAGTCATCAAGATCGTCCTGGCAAATACATAACGAATCGATCCACAGATAACGAATACCGAGGTGACGAGTGATTTTGATCGCATCTTTGTGTGTTTGTGGGAGGGTTTTGATGTCGATGCTATCGAGGTGTTCTGACATTGTATCATGAGTCGTTCGTACGTGAAATGACGGGTCAGAGCCCCAGCAGTAACTGAGTGTCACGTAAGACTCATAGTTCTCTGTATTGCGTGTTTCCAACAGTCGTATCTTGGTGGGATCATTCAGACCGTCGAGGTCTAGGATACGCGAGGGAAGACGAGTTTTAGTAGGACGACACACTGAGTGGTTCTTTTCGCAGTCGTTAAGCCATCCTGTGACCACATCCAACGTGCTTTCGCTTCCAGCGTCGGACTCAACCTTTGAGCCTCGAAGCACCAAGACAGTATCATGTGGTTCTTGACGCTTGGTGGAGTAGAGAGAGTCCTGAGGATCAACACAGAACCCAAAAGCATCCATCAGGTACAAATACTTCCTATTCGTACTATCCGCCAAAACACAAAAGCCATCTGCATCATCAAGTCTCTGGACAAGATTAAAGACCCATTTGTCAGGAATTCCGTGGGCCTGGCGTTCAAACACGAAATAGCGTTGATGTTCTTCCTGTTTATCTTTTTCCAGACCCTCAATAAATTTATCAACCCTCTCCAAAATCATTTGACAAAGAGGACATTCTTCAGCTGATTGCTTGAGCGCGTCGAGACTTGCATGGTGAGGTAGCCCAACATCTTCAGGCGGGGTATCGTTACCCTTGAAAGCGATGAAATACGGGGTAGAGCTAGACTCCACAAAAGCGCAACCTTTATTCCATGCTTCTGGAAGAGTCGGGAGTCTTGACGGCCTTGAAAGCGCAGGAGAACAAAGTGAGCATATAGTCATTGTCACTACTGATGATGATGCGGAAGAAAAGCATCACTTGTCTTATGATGTCTGCCTAGAATTATATCTGTTAGTCAGCACAATCACTGTCAGCATGACTAGCCATATTAAGAATTACAAACGTCACATCATTGTAAGAACATCATTTCCAGATTGGAATTCCTTTTCATTTGACTGCGGTAATTATAAAGAAATATCCAAGATAAATACAAGAAGAGTAAGTCAAGTCAAAACATCCGGTTTTCAATCCAAGCACGACCACCACCCTACAAAGTTGCTACAGAATCTAGTAGCTGGGAGCAGTGTAAGACTCCTTCTTGGGGGCAGGCTTGGGGGCCTCGTAGGCGGGCTTCTTGGGCTGCTCAGTCTTGGGCTTGGGGGACTCGTAAGAAGGCTTCTTAGGGGTCTCGTGGTGAGGCTTCTTGGGAGTCTCGTGGTGGGGCTTCTTGGGCTGGTTGTACTCAGGCTTCTTGGGAGTCTCGTGAGTAGGCTTCTTGGGCTTGGGAGCCTCGTAGGAAGGCTTCTTGGGGGTCACGGGCTTCTTGGGCTTCTCGTGCTCAGGCTTCTTGGGCTTGGGAGCCTCGTAAGCAG